>SNQJ01S0014624.1:130569-146084 GCA_010110895.2 Picea sitchensis
TGCTGGAATGGTGGCGGCTTATCTCTGAGAAGAGATGTGACGACAGTGTGAATTCGAAAGAAGTAGGTTACAATGAGGCTCTGAATGCCTTTTTACAATAAGCAAGAATACCAAAAACCCTAGACATCCAAAAACCTAACCCTAGAAGATGAAGTGCCAAAAGTCATGTGGGCCCCGTTTGGGTAAGCTAGTACATCAACTTCCTGGGGTCGTAACTTTTGCATACGATCTCTGTTTTAGGCGTGTGATAGCCCGTTGGAAAGGTATCGCCGAGGAGATTCATTTTGGGGGCTCAATTATGCCTTCAGAAATTAGTGAGGATCTCGATACCGAAAAACCTTCATTTAGGCCCTCAAAATGGCCCCATAAATAAAAACTGCTAAAAATAGTAAATTGCCAAAAATGTCAGAAAACTGTTTTGAGAGAGTTGGAAAAGGTGGGTGGCCACCGATATCCATATGGATCATAATAAGAGTATGTATGTTGATTACATGCTTCTTTTTATGTAGTGTAGGTTATATGCTACGTGCTCACAATTTTATTCCAATAAAGTTTGTACATGTTTATTTTGTATTGCCATTATCCCTTGCTCATGCATGCTTGTGTGAGCTAGGAATTCCCCTAGGACTCGTGACGATCCATATCTAAATTACCTACATTTGTACGTTGGATTAAAAAAAGAGATTCAAATGGCTAACATTACACAATGGCATTGAGAGATAGTTGATATTGTTTATATTTTTGAGAATGAACTACCCACAAGATTCATGTACTCGTAGATCATCGTCTAATCACTTAGTTGATGAGGTTGAATTAGTTGAGGATGTATCATGTTGTTGGATTTTATTCTTGGAGAGGTACTTGAAAAAATATAAGAGTTTTGTTTGATAAAGGGAAAAACTTGAGGGGTACATATCATGCGAGTCATTCTTTTATGCTAGTGAGAACATCAATCAAATCGATGACACACTCAACATAGTGGTTTGGGATGACCATTAAGATGAGGATAAAAAGGAAGGAGAGGTACTTCAAATCAACATAAAAGGGTGCATGATAAAGAGTAGGTCACTTATCTTTTGTTAATTTTCTACAAAGTCATTGTTTACATTGAACTTGATAGTATATATTTTATCTCGTACTGTTTATTTTGATTTCATGAATACAACAATGAATTCAAAAATTAATGCAATCTATAATGTATCCTTTACAACACAACCATGGGTTTCATTGTACAAGGAGAAGAGAAGGAAATGGGACAATGACATGCAATCATTTATATGGTTGAACAATAAAAACACACATTTTCCTAATCATTTAAAAGATAATATGCCAAAGATATATCCCAACAATTGGGTGGCTGACCACATCATAGAGAAATATGGCATGTTCGAACAATTGGGTGGCTGACCACATCATAGAGAAATATGGCATGTTCGAACAAATGGGTGGCTGACCACATCATATAGAAATATGGCATGTTCGATCATTACCACATGGTGAAGAGAATGCGCTAAACATAGGGATCAGGTGCAACAACTCTATGCCAATATCTCTATGTTAGCTATTCATTTTATAATGCACATTTGAATTATAACACATTATAACATGCATTATTTTTTATTAATGCTTAAGTTACTGGAAATATGGCATCGTCCTTTATGTGCATTTTTATAGGTGCATTTGCTCCCATTTATGCAGGCATATATACATCATTTTCACATTGAGGATGCCAATGGTGGATGTGTCACACTTGGCTATGGAGTGGAGGTCAAGTTTGACCAATCTAGTTGTATTAGCCATCATGATTAGAACCTAATAGAGGGGAAGTTAGGTTATGTTGGACAGATACAAGAGATCATGCAAGCAAATTTCTCATCTTCTCAATGTGTTTTTCAAGGTGCAAATGGTGGGATACCTTTGACCAGAGTAATGTAAAGGAAGATATAGACAATGGACTAATATGTATTAACTCTAAAAATATGTGGGATGAAAAGAAGGAGCCTTATATTTTTCCAAAACAATATAACCAAGTGTTTTTTTCATCTTGACGTGTTGGACAAGGATTGTTGGTTCGTATTAAGACACAATCCAAGAAAAACATTTTTTTGAGAACAATAATATTATCGGGCCAAGGGAGGAAGATAGTCAAGCTGACGACAATGAAGAGTGATATGTACATGTTTTATTGCAACATTTATGTTATGGACGTGTCATTTTATTATGGTTTTCTATAACTGGAAAACGTGTCATTTTTGCAGCAATGACAATTATTTAGAGAATTTATCAACCCAAATCATGGTAGAGAATATAATATAATTAGTGATGATTTCACAAACATGTTTAATTAATATATCTAGACATTATTAATTATCATTAAGTTTCAATAATTCTAAAAAAATATGATACCCAAATCATGTTTTCTTCATTTTATGATGTTGGTTATGAAAAGTTAACAACCATTGACAACCATCATCTTGAAATGAAAAAAATTGTTTTGGAACATCAAGTTCTTCAATGATTTATGAATCATTTTTATTGTAATATTTACATGTTGTCTCTCTTTGTAAGATTATATTAACCACTATAATTGTCAAGATTACTTTTTTTGTTTGTTTGTTAGTTTGTTCGTGACATGTGGGACTAACCTGTGGCTAAGGAACCACGACTTAGGGGAATCTAATCCATCAAAATCACCCGGGGATCGCACCCGACCTGAGCCACACCAACCCTTAACATGCTAGATTTTTTTTGTCCCTGTAGGTTTCGAACCAGTGACTTTAACATCACAGAGCGCCTTAACAACACACTCCGTCACCGACTGTCCTACACCCTGGGGACTGTCAATATTACTTTAGCTGAAGGTCTTTTTTATATTTAATATAAAAAATTAGAATCATTTTCACGATTTAATAGAAATCAAACAAAGTGATCTAGAAAATTAATCAAATATGATCTAGAATTGTTTTCATGATTTAATATGCAATATGTTATCACTATTTGTAAAATCAATATTAGCATTTGTTATCACCAAGTTCACATTATTTGAAGGTCTTACAAAAATCTTTTATTTATTTATTTATTTTATTTTATTTAATGTAAAAATTTAGAATTACTTTCATAATTTAATAGAAGATTTAGTCAAACAATTGATTTAAAAATTAATCAATTTTGATTTAATTTTTTTTTTGCAATTTAATATGCAATATGTTATCACTATTTGTAATATCAATATTAACAACTATTATAATCTAGATCACTTTAGTTGAAGGTATTTAAAAAAAAAAACTCCGGTTCTATTTAATATAACAATTTAGTATCATTTTCATGATTTAATATAAGATTTAACATAACAAATTATTGTAAAAAAAAATCAGATATGGTCTAGACTTGTTTTCATGATTTAATATGCAAGATGTTGTCACTATATAAAATCAAATGAATAATTATGATTGTGAGATTTAACTATCCTAATTTTAAATTTATCAATACTACTAATAAGTGTTTTATGAATATTTAAGAATGAATTACAAAAAGAATTGAATTAATAAAAAAATTATTTTAAAAATTGATCAAACCATGCAATCATTGATTGAATCATTTAATTAAGATTGTAAACATGTTTAATCAACACATTGCATCTTCCTCCCTTGTATAGGGTGCTAATGAGGTGTAACAAGGGAAGGTAGGACACATGTCCCTTCAATACACACGCCACAAAGTAGTGGCGTTATGATGGAGTGCGTGACGAAGAAGGGAAGGACAAGGGAGGTTACCTTAGCCTACCCCTTTTGTCTATGAAAAAATAGAGATTCCAACAATACATGACTATGTTGTGCACATGAAACTTCGATTATCTTACTCGTCCATGGAGATATATTTATACAAGTGATCTTCTTCTACTAAATAGGAGCATGCAATTATCCCTACCCATTCTCATTCAAATGATCCTATTCTCACTCAATTGATCCTAATTGAAGGTGAGTTGTTAGCACTACTCATGTACTCACACACAAGCACTGATAACACTAATACTAATCTAGAACTAACTTAAGATTAATACAACTATGTTGTACTAACCTAAAATTATTTCCAACATTCTCCCTTTTGTACAAACATAGTTCAAAGGGAAATGAATGATATTGTGAGAGAATTGGGACATAATCCAATTCAAAGTTATCATCGATGGACGAGAACAGATCGCTAATCCAAGAAGGGTAGTATGAACTAGGACCTACACTTAATTCATACACATTACAACTACAATGGGAATAGCCTCACTACGTCTCAAATCAAGGATATGAACACATGCATTATCCAAGATCTTACAATACAATGTAGATAGGGACACACACACCATCCAATATCCAAAATTGTGAATGGACAAACACAATTCAAAATGAGATCAATTGGACTATATTGTACTAACCAAGTAGGGACATACATGCTACTCATCATTGCAAGTGTGGCATGGGCCTCCACTTCTCTTATGTTATGATCCTTTTCTTAGTTGGTTCTCATCGAGTAGGTACAAAGCAAAAGTGGTGGGTTTGTGTCCTTAGTATGCACATAGTGGGTGTTGTTCACTTCACTAACCATTGTACTTGATCACAACCGCTTAATTGTCTGTAGAAGATTGATCATTACTACCATTGGTAACCATCCTAGCTTTAGTTGATTTGGTACATGGGTTTTTTAATCATTTGTAGTTGGACTACATCATCATTGCCACAGATGAATATAACTATTCAAGTATATATCTTCTTGGGTGCTTCATTTTGCCACTATAACATATTAGGGTTAGCGGTGGACTCAATATTGTATTAGCCTCCTTCCTCCATTTCCTCAAGCCTCCTTTATGACATAGCTCAACTAGATAAGTTGAATTATGTCGCTTTTATCAACAAACACCCCCCATAATGGACAAACAAATTAAGTTGGATGTCAAGTTCACACAAAAATACGTCCTTACAAAGAGATTTTTGCATTTTTTTTTACAAGAAAAGGGGGAATATTTATTGATATAAAAACAACGTTAAAAAATGCTAGAGTAATACAATCAATCCAAACTTGATAACTAAACATTCAACATAGTCCCAAAATAGAGCCACTACAACTACCATGGTCCACAATGCTGATATCCCATTTTTCTTGTTGCCAATTTTTTACTAAAAAGCTTAGTTGTTAGGACCAACATAATGCCATTGCCCTGTTTCTGGAGCTAGTAAATTCAGGTCCAATTGATCTAGAACCACTACAAGAGACGAGGCTGCTTCAGATTGCTCTAAAACTTCAATGATTGGTGATGATTCTGCCCCTTGTTGAGGATGAGTCCATAATTCTTCAAGCTATCGACGAAGGGTGTTGCATTCATGATTTCTTGTCTCTGCTTCATGGATTCCTCTAGCACTATGAGCAAGTGGGATGAAATCACATTGAATCTAATTTGAAGACAGAAAATTGAACTTTGTGTGTCTTCCGACTTGCCTTCAACCTGTGCAATTTTTTGGGCCCGACTTCTTGAGCTTCTAGTCGCCTTTGTCTTCTTTTGATTCCTATATTTCTAAGTATGCCAAAAGAAAGGTGGGTCTGGAAACAAAATGAAGGATGAAAAGATGATAAGCATAGAGGATTCGACAACACCTGGACAATTGAATTTGGCCATAACGAATCCCTTACTGAGCATAAAATCCACCCACACATAGGATTGCTCGCCGCCATATGTTGACCACCTTTTGCAGTCATATCTAGAAGCTACAACTGATTTGCAAGTATCTCTTCCCATGCCACATTGTAGAGAAAACATGCTGCAAGGTAATAGATATGATTGTTGCCTCTGAGTGAAGTTATAATGGGCTTGTGTGAGTGAATGTCGAGTACATGTTGATAAGGATGTGATGATGGATTGACATGTGCTTGTTTTTGAATGAATTTCCTGCCATTTAAATTGTATGATGTGCCCCCGAGGGGGGGCTTTTATTTAATTTTTAGAGTTTAATTATAAAGGGGACAAAAGGACTAGGCCCAACCGTATGGGTGAAGAACCAAAAGCATCACCTAGAAGAGAAAGATCATTGTATATCCGTGAGTCATGGGAATATTTCAATGGAGTGTATTCCATTGACTGAGAGAACTCTGTCTTAGAGTTTGATAGCTTGATTGGCTTGTTTGTCTGCCTCCCTATTGTTATCTCTTAATACATGGAAGAAGTTGATAGTGTTAAAAGACTAAATTTCAAGGTGAATCCCACTTATGATAGCACAAATATGAAAATTCTTTGGATAACAAATAAGTCTAGCATTATTGATTAACAATTTGGAGTCTCCAATCACCGTGATACCTTATTCCTTTGCCAATTTCAATCTCTGGAATAACGCATAGGCCTCTACCTGATTGTTTGAAGAATTCCCAATGTTTCATGCATATGTTAATTTCTTGTTCTCTCTTGGGTCATAAAGCACCCCTCCCACCCCATGGTTTCCTTTAGAAGCTCCATCAAACCTTAGAATGAATTGTTGTTGGGCCTGTTTCCATTCAATTTTATAAAAATTATATAAAATCCTTAGAAATTTCAATATTTTTACAAAAATATCTCCAAACATTTATAGTTGGCATATGAAGGATTAGTAAGATTCGCTAAGGTTTCCACATTTTAAAATAAATTTCCATCCTTAAAATCATCCTTGGATGCTGACTATTCTTCTCAGAATTTCGGCTGGGGTGTTCCAAGCATATATTTGGCTTTTTGTTGCATTAATGAGACCTCCCAAGGTTGCCAAATAATAATCCATGACCTTTTAAAACATGTTAACTATTATTGAAGAATCCCCTCCTAGAAGAATAATATCATCTACGAACTGGGAGTTGTTTATTATTTTTACCCCATGGGCTATTTTAATACCCGAGATAGTTTTTTGCAATCTCTCTTTGTCCAATCTTATGCTCAATGCTTCAACCATTAAGATGTAGATAATGGGGGAGAGAGGACACCCCTAATGAAGACCATGAATGATTTTGAAGAAGGGGGTTGGTCTACCATTTACCATAGGATCCATCCAAGGGAAGTGGAAACATGTAGCCACTTATGAGCGAAAGAATTCATTGAATCCAAATCTAGTGAGGACTGCCATAAATAAGCCTTGCCTTACTCAATCAAAGATATTGACCATATCTATTTTAATGGCCATGCCCTGATCCCCTCTGACTTGTCTATAATGAATTGCTTCTTGTACGAGGAGGATGTTGTCTACCATTTTCCTTTTTTCCACAAAGCCCCCTTGATTTGGGGAGATTTTTTACTTTAACTTAAAATATATCACACAATTACTTTATTCAAACTTTTAGACTATATACCTAAATAACATTAATTAACTTATAACTAAAATTACAAAATTTTAAGAGCACCTACATAAAAAACAAGCTATAATGACTCATCGAATATCCACAGGTAATTTAGAGCAAAGGAAATCATGTGCAACTAGATGAGATTCTTGGAACTATCAATGCAACCATTATAACCAAGGCATCAATGAGAGTACATATTGTAATTAGCAAGAAGTGTGACTAAGCCAAGAGATTGCCATAATATATTTCCAACAATCTCGAGGTGTCTTTGAGAACTAATTATAGATCCTCCCATGAATCAACTATGTATTATCTTGTCAAAAATAGATCTACAATAACTTGTGAAAAGTACTCAAACCAGAACTCACCCATTGCGGGTTTTTCTACCAAAAGTTGATACAACCTTGAGAAACTTGTAGCATGATCCTTGTAAGCAGGACTTAGAAAATATTTCGCATATCTTTTTAATAGTCATAGTACATCACATGATGAAGAGTAAATGGGTGACCAAGTCGAAGAATCTTATGCAAATCTAGGTCCCATGTTCGAGCCCCACAACCTCCACATTCCTTCAAAATTCATTGCAATTTATCATGAAAACATACAACAATATTTTGGGGAGTACCATGGCCTACAATTTCATCATTATGTCAACTTTGTGGATCTGGGAGACAAATCCTTGATAAATAATGAATAAGGTAGGCATCTAGGCAACAAATCAATGGTGGGTATGGCAAATTGTGGATGGGCATCGACTTCCTCTCTGATAGTGATTCTCTTACATCTTGTATTCTCCTTTTGGGTTGCAAATGATTGTATGATGGTTAGAGTCTCTTGAGAATGACGATGAGCAATTAAAAATACATCTTGACACAAATTTATGTTTGGGAACTTGTCTTTTTATCTCAGGGTGTCTTTAGATTACAAGAGTGTATAAGTCTCTTTCCAACATTTATGGCTTCAACAACTTACCAATCAATTGCAGCTAATGAAATATTCACATGGAATTTTTCATCTTTACCTTTTCTCCTTTGATAATGGAGGCTCACACCTATAGACATATGGGCACCAATAGATCCAAAATAACTTTGTGAACAACTACTTTGATATATCAACAACACTAGAGAACAAGTTCCCTGCAAGTATCTACACACAACACACATGAATATCAACTAACTTCTACACCTAAAAAAAAACAAGTTTTCTCTTTAAGCTACTCTACTCCTATCCTACTCTAAGGAGAACTACATATCACAATCTCTCATATCCTTGGGTTCTCCCATGAGGGAGCTCTACCTAGTTTCACTCTAATACCATGTGAAAAAATAAATATTCCAATGATACAATGACCAAGGTAGGCACATAAAACTTTGATTATTTTATTCATCCATGGATAAGTATTTATACAAGTGACATTCTCCTACTAAATAGGAGCATGTAGTTATCCCTTCCTATTCTCAGTCAGCTGATCCTATTTTCACTCAACTAATCCTAATCTAAGGCGAGTTGTTATCACAACTCACACCTAAGCACTAATAAAACTAATTCAAATATAGAAATAACTTAGATTAATATAACTATGTTGCACTAACCTACGATTATTTCCAACATTGTCCTACAAACAATTTACCATTTACTCCAGTCCTTCCAGGTATGATGGTTTCACATGGATAGAGGATTGATAACTCCAAGCAATCTATTTCAGACATGAATACCAAGATAGCAAATGCAAACTTTTCACAATAAATTCATGTCTTAAAGAGCCATGACATGTGTTTCATTTTTATTATTCTTGCTACTCTAGGCAACACCATGAACTCCTTTGATTTAGGCCAAGTCAATATTGAGCTCGAATTTACTGGAATGCCTTTAAGAGCTAACTTCCTATGCCATTGAGGCTTTGCTTTTAGTGAGAGAGGGGATGTAGTGGGGTTGTTCATGGTGAAAGAGGTTGACAAAGGAATCAAGGTTTTCAATGAATGAGGGAAGGTCATGATTTTGTTTGCAAACATAGGCCGATTTTTTTTAACTCAAGCTAGAGGATCAGACTCTTAGATAGGTTATGAAGGAATTTTGAGAGGGATTCAAGGTCCATTCTAGTCCTATGCTTGAAGTCTTGGGAGGGAATAAAATTAGTTAGCAGGCATCAATGGCCAGTAAGATAAAATGAAGTCGATAATGGGGGAAATAAAAACAAGGGTAGTTAGATCATGCATGCCTTAGTCATGCGAGATCCTCAACAAAGAAAATTCCTACAATAATCCAACTAGAGCAGAAATGAAGGCCAAGGAAGCTACTTTGAGGTACAATAGGAGGTTTTCATCCGAAATCAAGGTATAGGTAGAATGCATTGAGAAGAAATTAAGGGAGAAATGAGACAATACCTCACCTGAGGCCATAGATGTTGAAATCATGTAATAGATATTAGACATAAGTTCTCTCACAATCGAGACACAAAATATTTCAAGAAGATTGACCTTTACTAGCACACCAAATTTATCATCATCTAAGTAATTAAGGAACAAGGTATTCAACAAAAAACCATTCTTGATCACTCAGACTTCTTGGACCACAAATATGAGACATTACTCAAGGCACTTTTAGATATGGAAGCAATTGGGTAGAAGAAGAATCAGGTGGACCAAACCCCAACCACATAGCCCCCTGTGAACAACATCCTGGTCTTCATATACATGGACTCAACTTTTGAAGTTGAGGACTATGTGCCACACTATCTAATCTTATTTCTTTTTTATTTTATTTTCATTTTATGCTAAATATAAGGAGAAGTATATCCTCTATTATGGAACCTAAATCAAAATGCTAGTTAGTAGTTTTTTGGCTAAAAAAAACAACATATGTAATTATTATATGATTATAACTAGTCCTAGGATAGATAGTCACATGGAGACTATGAACAATTTTGATATTACTAAAGCCTATCATAGGTAGACTGATCAAATGTTCGATAGTTAGTTTGGAAAGCATGTAATTTTTTGTATACTAACAAAAAAAACATATTGTATCTTTTTGGACAACAAATAATTCACCTTGAAAAAGAGTTAAACATTGTATGAAATTAAATGATTATGAGTTATTGCAATCCTAATCCAATTTAAACGATTTTGTATAATTAGAGTTAAACATTATATGGCATCTCAAAGCGAAATTATTGATACTTCTCAAATTTACTTTAAAAATAAATAAATCGTTAATAATGTTAATCATTAACATACACATAATACCAGGGTAGTAGGTGCTAGGGATGGGGGAAGGGGGGGGGGGATCATTTTTCATCCTGAAGGAAAACTGGAGACATATTTTGCTCGGGGACTAGTAATTACTACTAATAATGAGGCCAAGGAAATGGTGGCTTTCCGAAGAGTGAAAACGCTAAATGCACGAGCGTGTTGGGAATATTATATTCTTTGTAGTGAAAATTTAGTCAACCGATTGACTAGTTAATGAGGATCGACTGGGGCATGGATCGAGTGATTGTTAAGTCAAGTTGATGATCAATAGGATGACTCGACTAGAGGTCGACTGGTATCTGACTGAAGGTTGAAAGGTTAGCCCACACACTCCCTCTCATTTAGCCATCTCCACAATTTTTAGCTCCGTCCTCATCCAAACCCTAATTCTCCATATTAAATATTAATATTAAAATATTAAATATATATTAAAATATAACCTTAACATGAGCAACACGAGGAGAAAGCCAGGAGAAGCTGAGAAAAAAACATGGACAACACTTCCCCCACAATGGAGCTAAGCAAAAAATCTAAAGAGTTTTTCAAAGGCCTTATAAATCAAGTAAGTACTTCGTTCGATGCCAAAATTGGCAAACTAAATGAAGAACTAGCAGAATGTAACAAAAACTACCATGACATGAGATTAGAGCTTGAAATCGCAAATGGGAGTAGAAGCCCAGGTAACTCAACTTCACAGTGGGGGCCTMATCAATCACATTACTTGCATAACATGGGGACGTCTAATAATGGTATGCCCAAGGCRAAGATTATTGTTCCAAAATTCGATGGATCGGATGCAAGAGAAGCAACAAKATGGGTAAATAAAATCGATTAGTACTTCAGGTATTACAATATTTCTGATGATGAAGAAAAGATTAATGTTGCATCTATACATCTGAAGGACTTTGTGTATTATTGGTTGGAGAGAATAATCCAAATCTCTAGCAAGAGATTGGGCTATATTAAAAAAGAACTTATTCCCATGTTTTCTCGACACAAAAGAAAAAGGGGTTTTTGCTAAACTCACATGATTACAACAATCCGGTACAATGGAATATTTTTTTCAGGATTTACATGTGTTAGCCACTCATGTACATGATATATTAGAAGATTGGCTACTGCAAATAGCCTTATTAGGATTGAAGGAAAATATTCGAAATGAGCTTGAACTACTTGACATTAAAGATATTAATCAAGCTCGTCGGAAGGCTAAAATTGCTGAAAATAAACATAAAGTATATCAAAAGACAACATGGTGCTAACTCGAAGACTCTAGCTCCAAATACATTCCCCCTCACAAAAGGACACCACCACCAGACACAAGACAATATAAGGTCAAGGACCGATGTTTTAAATGTAACACACCTAATTGGAAACTGGGCCATAAGTGCAAAGACAAAAAGTTTATTCATTGCGAAATAGGCAAGAGTGACAATGACAAGGACGAAGAAGCAGGGGACATATCTTCATCTGATGAAGAAACAAATAATGAAGACTCACAAAATCTCCATGAGTTAGGGAATCAAAGCGCAAATCCGACACTCTCTGTTGCTGCAATGATGGGTATTTCTCAGCCCCAAACTTTGAAAATCTATGGTTATGTTAATAAAACTAAAGTAACAATGCTCATTGGTAGTGGAAGTTCACATAACTTTATAGATACAAAGATAGCAAGGCAGTTAAACATATTCATTCATCCTACCTTTGAATTTCAAGTCTCCATCCCAGGAAATAGGACTAAATCATGTGATGGGAAATGCCACAAGGTAGAAATATCCATGAGTGACTACAAATTAAAATACCCCATGTATACTATGCCAATAAGAAGGGTAGATATTGTCTTGGGGGTCCAATGGCTAGCCACACTTGGTACTGTTGGATTAAACTTACAAGAGAAATTTATAAAGTTTTATCAAAATGGGGAAAAATACAAATTACATGGAATTAACTGTCCTCCCCACAAATAGTCTCGTTCAATAGAATGGAAAAAAATATTAAAAAGGGAGCCCAAGTTTATTTCTTACACTGCTATGCAATAGAGGGTACTACTAAAGASGAAAAAATGATGATCCCAAATTGGACGAAATTCTTGGAAAATTTAACACCATTTTTCAGGAACTTCCTCATAGGCTTCCTCCACCTCGTTCTAGAGATCACATCATATAATTAATTCCCAGTTCCTCACSAATTAGAAAAAAATATTATAGACAATCGCACCAACATAAGACATAAATTGAGCGATTGGTTCAAGAATTATTGGACTGTGGTGTTATTACATGAAGMAAAAGTCCTTTCTCAGCTCTGATCATACTTGTTAGAAAAAAAAGATGGATCATATAGACTMTGTATTGATTATCGAGTATTAAACAAAATTACGATAAAGGATAAAATTCCAATTCCAATTGTGGATGAGTTATTAGACGATCTCCATGGTGATAAATATTTCTCCAAGCTAGACCTGAAGTCAAGTTATTACCAAATAAGAATTCGAGAGGAAGACGTTCCCAAAACTACTTTCTGTACCCATGAAGAGTTGTATGAATTCTGAGTCATGACTTTTGGCCTATCTAATGCTCCCGCTACCTTCCAAACAGTAATGAATGATTTATTCCGTCCGTACCTACAAAAGTTTGTACTTGTCTTCTTTGATGATATCCTTGTTTATAGCAAGAACTAGAACTCACACCTCAAGCACATTGAGACAATATTAAAAATCTTTCAAAAGAACAAGTTCAACACTAACAAATCCAAATGCAGTTTTGGACAAAAAGATATAGTATTTTTGGGACAAGTTGTGTAAGCTGAAGGAATCAAGGTTGATCCGAAGAAAATTGCAGTAGTACTAAGTGGCCTATCCCCAAATCAATCACATCGTTACGAGGATTCTTGGGTCTTACCAGGTACTACAAAAGGTTTGTTTGAAACTATGCACAAATTGTGGTCTCATTAACAACATTATTGAAGAAAGATGCATTTAAGTGGAACGACGAAGTTGAAACATGTTTTAGAAGGTTGAATCTCTTAATGACATCCACTCCAGTTTTGTCAGCACCGACTTTCTCCAAATCATTTTTCCTTGAATGTGATTCTTTCGGAGCTGGATTAGGTGTCGTACTTATGCAAGATAATCATCCCATCACATTCGAAAGTTGAAAATTCAAATCAAGGGAGTAAACAAAATCAACATATGACAAAAAAATGTTGGCAATTATGCATGCCTTGGTTAAGTGGAAACAATACTTGTTGGGAATGAAATTTCTTGTGAAAATGAACCACAATAGCTTGAAGTATTTTTTAACTCAGAAAAATATTTCATTAGAGCAGCAAAAATGGGTGAGAAAAATCCAGGTCTTTGATTTCGATATTCTTTATAAAAAAGGGAAGGAGAATTTGGTTGCGGATGGGTTATTAAGAAAACTTGATAATGATGCTACTCTATGCGCTATGTCCATCATCATTCCCGAATGGATCTCATAAGTTCAAATTGAGTATATCAAAAATCCAAAAATATGAAGGCTAATAGAAGAAGTCGAAATCAACCCAATTGCAAACCCTAAATTCACTTGGGAGAATGACATACTGTGGTACAAACAACAAATATTTTTTCCCAGATCTTCCAAGTTCAAACTCCAAGTTTTGAAAGAAAATCATGATTCTCCGTCAATAGGCCATGTGAGGTTTTTCAAAATTTAGTACAATATACGTCGATCCTTCTTCTGGAAAGGTATGCGATCCGACATTTAGAAATATGTGGCCGAATGCGACACCTGTCAATGACAAAAGTTTGAAACTATTGCTCCTCCAAGTCTTCTGCAACCCCTTTATATCCTAGCCCAAAAATTGTCTGAAATATCTATGGACTTTATTACTGGTCTTCCTAGCTATGAAGGAAAATACGCTATATTTGTAATTGCCGACCAATTAAACAAATATTCCCACTTTGTTGGGATCTCTTCAATGGCCAAGGCTAGCCAAGTCACTGATATCTATGTTAAAAATATTTTTAAACTTCATGGATTTCCCAAAGTTATCGTAAGCGACAAGGATCCCAAATTTACTAGCAATTTTTGGAAGGAACTGTTTTGTCAGGTGGGGACATCCTTAACCATGAGTACTTCATACCATCCCCAAATAGATGGCCAGACTGAAGTGGTTAATAAAGGCCTCAAATGATATCTAAGGAATTTTGTGAATGATCGTCAGACATAATGGATCAATTGGCTACATCTCGCAGAATTGTGGTACAATAGTACATATCATACCTCATCAAAAATGTCCCCGTTTGAAGTATTGTATGGTTATCCACCTCCCTATATTAAGGAGTATGTTATCGATTCTAAGGTTTCTGTCATGAAAGACTATCTAGCCGGGTCAGATGAAGGTTTACACACTCTTAAATCTCAGCTCAAGCAAGCAAGGAACCGAATGAAACAATAAGTTGACAAAAGAAGAATCGACAAAGAATTTATGACAGAGGATTAGGTATTTGTTCGACTGCAACCTTACAAGCAAAGTTCTCTTAAAAATGAAAAGAAACACAAACTGGCTCCTAAGTTTTATGGACCCTATCAAATTCAAAAGAGAGTTGAACAAGTTGCTTACGCCCTCGATATTCCGAATAAAGGGAAATTGCATGACATTTTTCATGTTTCTTGTTTGAAGAAAAAACTAGTTCCTACCGTCCATATAGAAACAAAGTTGCCTCTTTTAGATGAAGAATGAAGGTTAATTTTAACTCCTGAAGGAATCCTCGAAGTACGAACCAAACTCCTACATTCTAGAAGAATTAATGAGTATCTGATCAAATGGAAGAACCTACCTGAATATGAAGCTACTTGGGAAGATGAGGTGTTTAGATCTAAACATTCATCCTTGCCCATGCTTCGAGGACAAAGCTTTTCAAGGAGGGATGACTTGTAATAT
>SNQJ01S0014624.1:152934-167435 GCA_010110895.2 Picea sitchensis
CCCGAGTTGTTTGTCAGCGGTTCTTTGAAGCCAACGCCTCGTGGGCCTTTCCCCCTATCCACCACTACCTGCTTATATGAGGGGGTTCCACTCCCGCTCCCTTTGGTAACCATTCTGTTCGCTGCTGAGACCGCGACTGTCAAACCCTTGCTTATGGTTTCTCCAGGTTTGTCTTCTTCCCTCCTATCATGCTCTTCACAAAAATTTAAAAAACTTACATATAGTTCAAACATATTAATTTTTTATATAATTTACAAAGAATTTGCTTTTTTAACATATTAATTTTGTTTAGAATTTATAAAGAACTTTTCCCTTTCTGGATGTGCTATCTTTGTATCCATCCGAATTTTTGTTACTTGAACTATTCTCATACAATTTTTTTTATCAATATACAACCTATACCATTCAATACATAAGATATTAAATATATTTTATAAGTAAATCACATAATTTTCACCAAAAAAAGTATACTGATGCGCTGTATTAATATTAAAGCACCGATGCATTACATGTTATCAAACACATCCCTATAAAAAAGATTTAAAAGAACAATAAATTAGAGCGGTGCACAATATATAGTTAACAACACTAATGCGTTTGATGTTAAAAATGCACTGATAATTTTTTTTTAAAACATTAAATTACAATGGTGCAATAAGTATCGTTAACAACACTGCTCCAATTGAAAAACATGAAAAATAAAAAATACCATAAACAAATAAATTTACACATCCATGATTACATTTTTTTAATTATTTGCGACGTAGTCAGTGCGTTTTTATCTGTAAGCGCATCAGTGCGTTATATTACATAAGACACACCGATTCCTCGAAACTGTTTTTTAAAAAATGTGAAAGGGTCGAGAGGGTTTGGATCCGATGCATCACATGTCAAACACCTTTTATATGGAAACATAAACACATTAAATCTAAAAACCTAAAATGAAAAAATATAATTATGAAGTGATAGAGGGAGTTAAACCCTAAGTTGAAGTTTTGTAGTCACACAAATAAGAAGAATCAAGGGTTTAAGGTACACACACACACACACACACACACACACACACACACACACATATATATTTTTTATCTGAATCACAAAACCCTTCGATTTCTGATTTTCTGGATAATTTTGTTGCTCCAAAAGGGTTTTGAATGAATTACCATACCCTTCCAATTCTGATCTTTTGAATAACTATGCTTTCAAAAGTATTGATCTACTACTCCACAGTGCTCCTCTATATGTCTCTCTTGCAAATCTGTACCCTTAAATTTTGGCAAAATAATAAAATATTGAATAGCTTAATACCCATGAAAGAATTTATGAAAATTGTTTTAAATGAATCACCATAGTTACCTTCAAATTATGATCTTCTGAATAAATCCTTCCTTTCTTCTAAAGTATTTTATTGCTCCATACTGCTCTCCGATATGACTCTATTGCAAATCTTTCCACTGTAAATTTTGGTAAAATAATGAAACAATGAATAGGTTTTTACTATTTAAATGACTTTATGAAATTAAATTTTAAATTCCTGCTCATTTTTCAATTGTAAAAAAATAAAGTTGCGTTTTTTTTTCTTCGAAACTTCGGTGCGTTTATTACTTTAACGCATCGGTGTTGATATGTATACGACACACCGGTGCATTTAAAATTTTTGGAGCACCGATATTGGATAATTATTTTTTTATTATTTGAATTCATGGGACCGGTGCGATGTGTATATAAACGCCCTGTGCTTTACAGTGTTATAGACGCATTGGTGCGTGTTTGTTATAGTAACGCACCGTTATGTTATCAACGTTATCTGAGTTTTTATTTGCACAAAAAATAATATATTCATCTTAAATTATTTTTCATGATGCATCCACATGACTTGTAGTACATCATAGTATACATTTTGCGCTTAAATTCGCCTTATTCTTAAAAATAATTTACTGTTGATTTTTCTCAAATGCAGTGAGAGAAGCTTACAATATCAAATGGCCAATTCTTCAAATTCTAGCTCGTTCCATATTGCTCAAAGTCTATTGCAGAGTTCTCCCTTTCCATCTTGAGTAAACTCATATTTTATTTATATTTCGATTATCTAATTGAATTTTTTTTGTTATCCATGTCAATCTTGTAAATTTTCAAACCCCACCCAATTTCAAGTCTCACTGAGACAACTCGTTGTTAAATGCCCAAAACCCAGTTTTATGACAACAATAAATTACCCAACATATAAACAAATCTCAGAACTAAAACATGAGGATTCTGAACAACATTTAATGCAGAAATAAATTTCCAACAACAACACAATAACTCAAAAATAAATGCACAGAGATTCTTGGTCAAATTTGACAATGAGTTGTCTCAATGAGATTGAAACTGGGTGGGGTCTAAAAATTTACATAGTATTAGAGATGAGTTGAAGGGAAGTGCAGAATTAAATAAGCCATACAGAGAGCGGGATAGAAGCTACTTCACCAGACAAATTTTGGAATTTTTATTTCCAGCTGAGAAGGGTCAATGGCTACGGGTTTAAGAGTTGAGGACATACTTTATGGGGTAGTAAATTTTGGTGCTTGGAAGGAGAGAATGATTTTTCTTCTGTAGGAGAATGAGTTATGGTAGATTCTTGAGAACTCCACAACAAACCCAGTAACAATACCTACATATGCTACTCTTCTAGAAACTTATACCAAGAAGAGTATCAAGGCTAAAAGAATCATCCTTGATGCCATCAAGGACCATTTGATTCCTCCCATGACAGGGAAGAAAAATACCTATGAGATGTGAGAGTCCTTGACGAAGTTGTATCAAAGTACAAATGAGAACCAGAAGATGGTTTTGAGAAAGAAACTGAAAAGCATTAGAATGACCAAGACTGAAAATGTGGTCACATATCTTACCAAGTTGACACAGGTAAGAGATGAACTTGGTGTTGTTGGGGAGGCCATTATTGACAGTGAACTTGTGAGGACAACATTGAATGGGGTTACCAAACAATAAGTTGTTTTTGTTGAGGGTATTGTGGCAAGGGAGAACCTTCCCAAGTGGGAACATCTTTGGGATGACTTTGTTAAGGAGGAAACCCAAAGAGGGTATGTGCATGGCAGTTCATCTACTGGTAATGATGAGGAGAATGTGGCTCTTGCTGCTAACAAGAAGAAGAAGTTCAAAAAGGGTCCCAAGGCAGGGAACAAACCGAAGGGTGAAGGAAATAAGGACATGAGAAAAGTCAAGTGCTTTGCATGGCACAAGTTTGGGCACTATGTGAGACAATGTCCTAATAAGAAGACGAAGTAGACAACAAATTTAGCAGAGGTGGAGGAGTTTTCCACTAGGTTCGACAAGGAGTTTTCCTTAGTGGTGTGTCTTTCCACTAGAGCCACACATTCCAGTGTTTGGTATATTGATAGTGGTGCCTCCTGCCATATGACAGGTGTTCGTGAACATTTGAAAGATCTTACGCAGATTGGTGATCTTGAGGTAGTGCTTGGAGGTGACCGAGTGGTCAAGGCAGTTGGTAGTGGGACAATATCATTTCAAAGGGAGTCTCAACCTCCTATGTTGTTGATAGATGTCCTATATGTTCCTGGCTTGAAGAAGAACTTGATTTAAGTTTCTACTATTGAGGAGGGGGGATATGAGGTGTTGTTTCATGATGGACAGGTGCTCCTATTTCCCAAGAGGTCCAATATCACTTCGACCAAAGTGATTGGGACTCGACATGAGAAGCTGTACAAGCTCATGTTTCAGCCAACTAGTGCATTGTATCATACTACCAACACCAATGATCTTTGTGAGATATGGCATAGGAGGATGGCCCATTTTCATCATGGGGATTTGAGGATACTGAGGGAGATTGTGACTGGAGTACCAGAGTTCAGTACAAAGCACAAGGAGTTATGAAAGGGGTGTGCTTTGGGGAAGTACACCAAGACTTCTTTTCCAAGAAATGACAATAGAGCAACATGTGTACTTGATCTGATTCATTCTGATGTATGTGGTCCTATGTCTTCTGCACCTTTGAGTGGTTATTTGTACATGTCGTATTTGTAAATTTTAATGAGAAAATTAGCAAGTTAATATTCTATCATACACTTAGAAACCTAGAGATAATTGTCTTTCATGAACTCTGATATGTCTAAAACCCACATTCAGAAATTTCCATAAGTAGAAATACACATCGCTAAGTAAATATCCAGCGGAAATAAACACAATGAACAACATTCAATCATCCCTGAATAACTCACAAATTTAGGCAAATGCTAGGGAAAACCCCAATGTGGGGAAATCCAATGAGAGAGACATAGATATTATTATTCAGCTTCGGGAAAGTACATAACAACAACAATAACACATTTCTAGCCAAGAGAAAAACCACTTACATCACCCAAACTGTCCCACAAAAATTTTCCTTGATTTTCGTACCAAGTCTGTACTACTATATGATCCACACAGAATTGTTGCACCTCAAAAATCATGCAAACAATATGCTTTACAGATTGTTCTATACAACCCAACAACAACAAAAATAACCTCAAAATCCATGCCCAACCTGCCTCGATTTCTATGCCCTTTTCCTCTTGCTGTACCGACTGTACGGATCCGTACAGTATGACCTCCAACAACTGAAAATCACCTCAACACCAAAATATAAATTCCTCCTTGGTATTTGTGCCCTATATCTCTTGGAAAATGTGCCCTCTTTGCAGTCCTCTTTCCTCTCTCAAGCTTACTTAGAAATTCTCTCTCAATCTCCTCCTCTCTTGTGTCTTGCACACTACCCAATGCATTCTTTTATAAATATGAAAATGACATTTTCCATCCAAAGTGTCTTTTCACCTTCCCCAACCCTAAATCCAAAGACCAAGATCTAATCTTGCCTTTTTCAAGATCAAGGGTCATGATTCATTCCCTCCAAAATGAATCACTTAAAATATTAAAGTAATTTCACTTTATTACATAAGTGCACTTTATGAAATAAAGTCACTTTAAAATTAGAAGGTACACTTTATTAAAAAGTCACTTTAATAGAGGAACCACTTTACAACTTTATAAAAACCCATTACAAAGTTAAGCGCTTAGTAGTGGCAACATAAGGTAACATCTGCATACAAGACAAAACATGCGGAGTACCTCCCGAGCTAAAAAGATAACAATATTCATTAATGAATTCTCTCGAAAGTCTTGGATTTTCTTCATGAAGACCAAAGGACATGTCTTCAATCGGTTCCAAGAGTTCAAAGCTCTCGTGGAAAACCAAATTGAGAGGAAAATCAGAGTACTGAGGACATACAATGGGGGTGAGTATACCTCCAAGGAGTTTAATGACTTCTGTGCAAGAGAGGGCATCAAGAGGCAGTTGACTGTTCCTTACAACCCACACTAGAATGGGGTTGCTGAGAGGAAGAATAGGGCCATTGTTGGTCCTGTGAGAGCCATGTTGCATGATCAGGGGCTGCTACTCTTTCTTTGGGCCGAGGCATGTTACACTACAGTTTATCTGCAGAATAGGAGTCCACAAAGAGCATTGGGGGATAAGACCCCTGAGGAGGCTTTCTATGGGAAGAAGCATGAGGTTGGGCACTTTAGGATTTTTGGGTGCCTTACATATTCACATGTCCCTTCTGAGAAGAGGACAAATCTAGAGCCCACGATAGAAAAGGGGATTTTTGTTGGGTATATAGAGACTTCAAAGGATTTCTGCATATACATCCCTTCCTTGAGGAAGACAATTGTGAGAAGGGATGTGGGATTTGAGGAGGATAGATCCTTTAGGAAGTCATGAGGGATTGAGAAGGGTGATAAGTCATCACTTCAGATTGAGGTGAGTCCACAATAGACTTCAGTGACACATAGTTAAGGTCTACCAGTTTCGATGATGACTGGTCCACAGGGCACAAGGCCACAGATGTCAGGATCATAGGTTACCGATCCTCAGATTTCATTATTGTATGCTCCAGATTCTACTTCAAGTTCATAGTCTTCAGGTGATAAGGTTGAGCAGGGGGAGTCCCCTCCACGAGACGCTACTTCAGAGAGGAGGAAACCCAAGTGGCTTTAGGACACTATGAAGGAGGCACAAGGTTCTGTGGGGAATCCCAGGCAGGATATGAGGGAGATTAAAGCTCCTGAGAGATTTTGCAGCTATCTTGCGATGGTGAGCAACATTAGGGAGTCTGAGCCTTCCACTTTTGAGCAGGGATGATTTTAAGGATGCAAATTTATTTTAAAATGTAGAAACCTTGGCGAATGTTACTAATCCTTCATATGCCAACTATAAATGATTGGTGATATTTTTGTAAAAATATTCAAATTTCTAAGGATTTTATATAGTCTTTATAAAATTTTGACGATTTTTAAGGTAAAATAATTTTATCCTATAGAATTTGGGCGAATCATTTTTAAAATAGTGAATCTCGGTTTTGGAAAAACCATGGAAAATTAGCCCATGAGCAAAATTTAGCCCCTAAAATCATCCCTTCTTTTGAGGAGGCCGCTAGAAGACATGTTTGGAGAGATGCCATGATGGAAGAGTACAATTCTATCATGAAGAATAATGTTTGGGAGGTTGTTCCTAGACTTGAGGGGAAGTCAGTGGTGACTTCTAGGTGGCTCTACAAACTCAAGTATGCTGCAGATGACAACATTGAAAAGTACAAAGCTCGTTTTGTGGTTTGAGGGTTCACATAGGTTGAGGTAGTTGACTATGATGAGACCTTCACTCCAGTTGCTAGATATACCTCGATCATGGCAGTGATCTCTATTGCAGCAGAGATGGGTTGGAAGATCCATCAAATGGATGTGAAGACCACATTTTTGAATGGTCTCATACAAGAGGAGGTGTACATTGAGAAGCCATTGGGATTTGAGGTGCATGGGAGAGAGTCTCATGTGTGAATACTTAAGAAGGCATTGTATGGGCTGAAACAAGCTCCTAGAGCTTGGTATTCTAGGATTGATGCCTACTTTCACCATTTGGGCTTTGAGAAGAGTGAGGCAGATCCCAACTTGTACTTCATTGTGGTTAGAGAGGATTGTCTCATACTCTTGCTATATGTTGATGATCTTTTCATTACAGGGGATGAGAGACTCATCACTAGATGCAAAGAGAGAGAGCCTTGCTTTAGAGTTCTAGATGAAAGATATTGGACTGATGCATTATTTTTGGGGGTTGGAGGTTTGGCAGGAGCACAGACACATCTTTCTAGGACAAGGGAAGTATGATTTTGACATTTTGAGGAGATTCCAGATGGAGGATTGTAGGCCCATTTCCACACCTATGATTACCAATTGGAAGAAGCTCAATTCTTCCGAGTCACAATTGGTTGATCCTACTTTATATCGTTAGTTGATCGGTTCATTGATGTATTTGGTCAACACCAGACCATATATTTGTTTTGCTGTCAACACTCTTCGTCAGTTTATGGTGGAACCTAGGAGAGTTCATTAGGTAGCACAAAACATGTGTTCAGTTATCTTTGTGGTATAGTGGATTATGGCTTGGACTATCTGAGAGGGGATGGAGTTCGATTGGTGGGCTATATTGATTCAGATTGGGTAGGATGTGTTAGTGATAGGAAAAGTACTTTAGGTTGTTGTTTCGGATTGGGCTCAACAGTGGTGTCTTGGTTTAGTTGGAAGCATAAGTCATTGGCTTTGATTTTTGTAGAGGCTGCGTATATGGATTCCAGTCAAGCCAGTTGTGAGGCCATTTGGCTTCACAAGTTGCTGGTGGGATTATTGGGTGTGTCGTTGAGACCAACTGTGATTTACTTCGACAATCAGATTTGTATCGAACTCTCTGAGAATCCAATTTTTCATGATAGGTCTAAGCACATTGAGATTCAATATCACTTCATCTGGGATTATGTTGAGAGAGGAGCAATTGAGCTACAATATATATCCGTAGATGAGCAGGTTGCGGACATACTCACAAAATATTTGGGGAAAGGGAAGTTTGCACCTTTCAGAGATAAGCTTGGGGTGGTGAGTAACACATTCCTCGGTAAGAGGGAGTGCTAAAATAATTAAAATGTACCTAGGAAAGTGTTTCTAATCACCTACGCGCCTAGGGGGTGGGAAAATGCCTAATGTGGACCCTAGTAATTTAATTTATGAGATGTAAATTAAAACGTGACTTTTTGAACTTCAGGAAAGTGGGTGAATTAAGTGATTTAATCCCCGCCACTCATATTTTCTAATCTCAACCATTGGATCGGATGAATTTTCACCTTCCCTCTCATTGAGTCGATTAGGGTAAGGAGGGCACACCTATTCTTGCTACTTGATGAGTTTTGAGGAAAGCAAGAGAAAAGAGAGAGATGAGCTAGAGGAGGAGAGAAATTTGTAGGTAAGGGCATGTTTACCAAGGAAAAAGTACAACACACAAATAAAGGAGGAGGTACAACAAAACTTGGGCCATACAATACAGATTTTTGAGAAGCTGTACAACAGAAAAAAGGCACAAAAATCGAGGAGGCAGTACTGCTGATTTTTGAGGCAAAGTGGGCATGAATTTCAAGGTCATCGTACAACAGTTTTGACATAGAAATAGAGACAATAGGAGGATGCACAAATTTCTAGGAAAATTTGATATAGTTCATACAACACAGAGGCACAAAAATCGAGGGCCATACAACTCTATTTTCTCGACACAAATTTCGAGACATTTTTATCACTATTTTTGAGGAAGATTGTTGTGCACATTCTTGAGATAAGTTTGTGTGATTTGCTGATATTTTCACTACTGTAAAATCCATTAATTCTCTCATCTCAGAATAATAAAAATCCCCTCTCTCACTAGTTTTCCCCTTGTGGGTTTTTCCATGGTCAATTTGACCAAAAATCTCTCTGCATTTATTTCCGAGTTATTGTGTTGTTGTTGGAAATTTATTTCTGCATTAAATGCTATTCAGAATCCTCATGTTTTAGTTCTGAGATTTGTTTATATGATGGGTAATTTATTGCTGTCATTAAACTGGGTTTTGGGCATTTAACAATGACTTGTCTCAGTGAGACTTGAAACTGGGTGGGGTCTGAAAATTTACAAATCTAAATAAAAATGTATCAAATTTGTAGGATCCTGATTTATAATCAAGTTCAGATGCATATAATATTCCAGTACCAATTCAAAAACATCAGAATCTCTTATCAAGAGCAACATACCGCAAACAATTGGTAGCTGAAAATGGAAACCCACTTTACGCTGCCAATAGTAACATGCCATCTTCCAGGCGCAATCCCAGGTCAATGATGGTAATACTTGTTTTGTATAATGTGATTTGAACAAACCAATTTCATTGTGCTGACTAATATCATCGATGTACTAATATTCAATATTTTTGAAATTAGGATTCTATTGATGATGAGTGACCTACCTATCATCTTCCATTGCACCCCACTACAATGTCAAATCGAGAGAAGGATGCAATAAGAGCACAAATCAGAGAGGAAGCATACCAAGAATGGTTGAATCAACCACCTATTCAATTCCCACTACGTCCAGATTCAATAATTAGGAATGACTACATCAATAATAGTTCTTCACAAGTTGGTAATGGAGTCAACGAAATAGAGGTTGGTATGGATGATTATTTACAAGATACAACTTCCATGGAGACAATGTTGTTAGATGCAATCCGAAACGATGAGCGAGGGGATGATGCTCATATCACTGATACCTTATTTGAAAGTCTGAAATCTGCTTCCACCTCCCCTCTCTTTGGACATAGCTGATCAAAGTATACCCGATTGGGGACAACGATGTTACCATACAACTTGAAAGCAAAGTTTGGCATGTCAAACACATGTTTCTTGGCAATTTTGAGGTAAATAATCATTATTAAGTCCCTTATAATTTGAGAAATCTTGTCACACAATCAACATTAAAAATGATTTATTTTGTGAACATTAAGTAACATTGTACATTTCTATTGCCCACTAACTGTAGGTTACTCAAAGATAAGGTTGTTCTGAGTGATAATGTATTGCCCGGTAGCTGTAAAGAGGCAAAGAAAATTTTGAAAATATTGGGTGTTGAGTACATATCATATCATGCGCGTCCAAATGATTGTATTCTATATAGAGTATAATA
This sequence comes from Picea sitchensis, assembly GCA_010110895.2. Taxonomy (NCBI): domain Eukaryota; kingdom Viridiplantae; phylum Streptophyta; class Pinopsida; order Pinales; family Pinaceae; genus Picea; species Picea sitchensis. The sequence continues at coordinate 163,022 of SNQJ01S0014624.1, forward strand.
TGTAGACAAAGAGATATGTCTGAAATGTGGGCATGACATATATCATAAATAAACTAAAAATGGTAAATCACATGGTCCTCCTCATAAGATATTGAGGCACATGCCTATAATCCCAAGGATTCAAAGGCTCCTTCGTTGCAAAGAATTAGCTATGTTGCGGGGATGGCATGCCTCACACAAAAATGAGTCGGGAGTTATGTGAATCTGAATAGATTCAATAGCCATGAATCATATAGAGGATACATGGCCTGAAAAATTCAAGAATGAAGTACGAAGTTTGCGACTTAGCATAGCCATGGATAGCGTCAACCCATATTCCCTCCAAAACACCAACTATTCTGTTTGGCTTGTAGTAGTGATCAATAACAATATCCCCCCATGGTTGTCCGTGAAAAATGAACATCTTATGTTGGCTCTTATAGTCCCTGGTAGAAGACAAGTGCATAATATGCATGTCTATGTACAACCATTGATAGATGAATTGAAGGAATCATGGGAAGGGATACATGTATATGATGTATCAAGACCTATTGCAACATAGATGAATTTTATGTTGTATGTCATATGTGCTTACACCACACATGATTATTCAGGCTTAGGAGTTTGCTTTGGTAAATTACATGTTTATTGATTTTTTTTATATACGTAACAATATTTTTTGGCATATTTAATTCATTGCGACTATTCTGGACTTCGACGCTAACATGCTCTATTGTATACATTAATAATTTCACAAGTCTTGTAACAAAAGACTATCATGGTTGTAAATGTTGTGGACCTTCTCTGAAATTTAGGTGGTCCAAACACCTACGAAATCCAGTGTACGACTGCTCCAGGGTATTTCCCCCAGAACAACACCTTTATAGAAGAGAAACATTTGCTTTCAATGGTAAACCAGAGAGATCCCAAAGGCCCGATGACACCAACAAAATGGCTTAAAGCATATGAAGGAGAGAAGGAGAAGGAGATTACATAAATATTCGATTCAAATGGGGAGCCTATGTTTGATGATCCAAAATTCTTTGACACCTATGTTGAGAAATTGCCTATTGGGATGAAAAATAAATCTGTCTTTTATGATCTCCCATATTAGGAGAATATTAAGATTTCCCATTTACTAGATCCCATGCATATATTTGAAAATGTTTCATCTTCTTTATGGAGGCACATATCATCAAAAGAAAGTGACACATTGTCTGTCAGGAGAGATCTTATTTCTTCAAAAATAAAGAGAAACATTGGCCAAGAAAATAAAGTAGAGGAGAGGTTGGTCCCTCTTGGTATTTCAAAGAAGGTGATGTCCCAAGGATATTGAAGAAAGTTGATCTTTCTTTGGAGAAGGAATTTATGTTGAGTGTGAAGGTGCATATATTGATAGTGATAGGAAAGAATTTAGACAATTGAATGGTAGAAGAATGCCTTATCCTAATCATTTAAAATAAAACATGCCAGTGATATGCCCCAACAGTTGGGTTGCTGACCAAGTCAGAGAAAAATACAGTGCATCCGGTCATTACCCGCATGCTGAAGAGGATAAACTAAACATAGGGATTGGGTGCAACAACTCAGTTATAATCTCTTTGTGTACATTTTATAACATTTAAATGCATATTTGAACTATAACATCTATATTTTATATTTTATTGGTCAACTTATTAGACACATAACACTGTGATTTTTTCACTTTTTTATAGGTGCATTTGTTCCCATCTCTGTGAGCACATGGAAATCATTTTCACACAGAGGATGCCGATGATGGATGCATGACACAAGACTGTGGAGTGGAAGTTGAGTTCGACCAATCTAGTCATGCTATCCACCACGATCAAAACCTAATACGAGGGGCGTTAGGTTATGTTGGAAAGATACAAGAGATCATTCATGTGGACTTCTCTTCTTTCCAATGTGTTATTTTTAGGTGCAAGTGGTGGGACACCTTTGATCAGAATAATGTAAAGGAAGATCACGATAGTGGGATGATATGTATCAACTCTAGAAAGATGTGGGATGAAGCTAAGGAGCCTTGTGTTTTCTCAAAACACTGCAACCAAGTGTTTTTTTACCCGGATGTGTTGGATAGGGATTGGTGGTTCGTATTAAGACACAACCCTAGATCAAAACAATTTTTTGAGAACAAAAGTGTTATCGTGCCAAGCGAGGAAGATTATGACGGTGATGACAACATAGAGTGATATGCACATGTTTTATTTAATCTTTAACAATGCTGTTGTATCTTCTTGTTATATTCTTTATTTCGCTAATTATATTGTTTTTTATTCATCTTTTGACAGAGGAAATGTTAAGTTAATTATAACAAATCTTTGAACAATTTTAGTTGGTTAATAGTCAGTTTGATGCGTAATGTGTTTGTCTTTCAAATTATTTGTGATTGCTTGGAACGATTGCTATTTGAACATATTTATATGTCGTTGCATATATTTAAAAATGTTTCATCTTCTTTAAGTATTTCTAATTGGGAAATCCTGAAAAAATGTTAAATGTCCAGTGAACTTTTAATGGGATATGAAATTCTATTTTTTATGTTGATATAAATAGATGTAATGATATGGTTTATATGCATGTTTAATAGTACAACATTTTTGAGGATATGTTAACACAATGATTCAAAAATTGAGTTTATGTTCATTTATTTCGTAGATTTAAAAATAATATTAACAAAAAATGTGGTTTATTATTAAAAAATTAAATTTATAACATGATTTTTTGATAATTTGTTTTTTAACTAAAGTAGTGTTTGTTAGTTTACATACTTTTATCATTGCTTTTGAAAATATTTATAAAATTATGCCCCCAATTTTGAGTAAAACCACAATTAATGAAGTAATTTAAAATTTTATAACAATCAACTTACGAAATGATGACAAAAATAACAATAGGAAGATTTGCATCCACAAAATTTTAAAGTCAATATAATCCTTATCATTGGAGATCATAACTTTTTATAATAACAATTTTTAGTGTAGAAGAAGAAGATTCTATTCAAAAAGAGTAATCAGTACAATGGAAAATAATTTATATTCATATGTAATTTGTTTTTTGAATTTTTGTTTTAGTTAGAATGAATATGTATAATGAACTATCTATGCAATTATAGTTTCAATTTTACAATTATAGTTTCAACCATATTGAACTTTGTAATTTATAAAAATAAACATGTTGACGGTAACCATCTTATAACAAACATAAACAACATCTAAAATACACATTTATATTCACTAGCTAACATCATTGATCCAGATTATTTTCGGCACGAAATGAGATCGGAGATATAATAAAGAAATGCACAGAGATATCACAGATATTCAATAATATAACATAAATGTATCAGAGATGCAATCATAAACACAGATATATAGTAATACACGATTTCTATTAATGAAATAAATGTACAGAGACTGTAAAATACAGAGTGAAAGACTCGATAGAATGGTGACGACTTATCTCTGAGAAGAGATGTGACGACTATTCACATTCGCAAGAAGATGATTACAATGAGGCTCTGAAGGCCTTTTTACAATAAACAGGAATGCCCAAAACCCTAGACATCCAAAAATCTAACCCTAGGAGATGAAGCGCCAAAAGTCATGTGGGCCCTGTTTGGGTAAGTTAGTACATCAACTTCCCAGGGTCGTAACTTTTGCATACGATCTTCGTTTTAGGCGTATGATAGCTCGTTGGAAAGGTATCACCAAGGAGATTAATTTTGTGGGATCAATCACACCTTCATCTATCATTGAGAACCTTGATCTCAAAAAACCTTCATTTAGGCCCTCAAAATGGCCCCAAAAGTTAAAACCTGCTAAAAATAGTAAATTGCCAAAATTGCTAGAAAACTGTTTTGAGCCAGTCAGAAAAGGTGGGTGGCCACCAATATCCACCTAGATCAATACTCCCTCCTTAGGAAGCAATGGAATCCATTTTGTTGAGTTCCCAGGGGAGCGGGAAAAGCGTTTGCTGAATCTGCATCTTGGTGCACTGCTTGCCTTGTTGGAGACGTCGCGCTGCTCATTTTGTGGAAGTCTATCACGAACCTGTTGAGGCTGAGGCTGTTCAACAAGTCGGGATACATGAGAGGACGATTTGCAGAAGGAATATTTGCACTTTGCTGCAACCTTATCGACCTGCTTCTGTTGGATAGAAGGTGCTTGGGGCGAAGCTGTAGTGGTTGCAGTGTCCTTCTGTTCCCCTTTTGAACAGATTGTGAAGAAGCTAAATTTTGCAGTATGAGACACTAACTTGTGGCACTTTTTAGGTGGAACAGTAGTTGGAACTACCTCTGGTATTCTGTAGAGATGACCCCCTAGAGAAACAATGACACTGCGGGGTCGAGACTCATAAACAACGTGGTGCTTCCACATATATGGTTGGCCCAAGAGAACATCACAGACATCTA
>SNQJ01S0014624.1:169918-220642 GCA_010110895.2 Picea sitchensis
ATATATATCATGGACAAGTCAAATAACTGCTATAACATATCTGGTCCGACTGATGGGATAATTTTCATATCTACAACAATAGTGGAGGCCTAGTATGTAGTGGAAGATGATGGATGATGAGTAGGTCCTACTTGCTCATCTAGGTGAGGTGAAAGAGGAGGAGTAATATGTCTTGCCTCCTCATGATTTGGGTGAGGTGAAGGAGGAGGAGGACGAGGATGTGGAGAAGGATGATTATAACCACCCTCATAAATCGATGGGGTACTTGATGAATGAGCCGTACTGGAAGAAGAGATGTTCCTATCATTGAGAGCCCTCCTCACTGCTAGTAGACTGGAAACTCCTATGATATGACACATAAGAGGGATAAAATCACACAACATCTCCCTCCAAAGATCCAACAGCGTAGGATCTGCCCTAATGTCTCACATCAGGGTAGGGAAGACTCCCACCTTAGTTAAAAGTGTAGAGAGTCGGTCGCCCAACTCCAACCTGAATATGGTATCGGGCCTATGGCACATGCTGCCAAGTATCTGCACCCGAGGACCCTGACCCGCTGCTACCTCAAGCATCATATCGTCATTGTAATCTGTTGGGGGAGGAGGCATGTCCCCAAGAAAAGTGCCAATATCTGCAAAATATATAGTACATAACAATAATTACATAGTTAATTCATTAAAAAATTTAAGAAACAAGTTAAAGAACATGTTAGAATTAATTTTATTCTAATTAAGTAAGACAATAAAATGAAACTATATTAATTTAAACGAAACACTGATATTAGCTCTATCATTTGGTGGCTCATCTGGTGTGAAGAGGATATTCGAACATCCTTTCCAATCCAAACCCATGTAAGGACATGACACCATGACGAGCATGTGATCCGTTGGATTGCCTAGTAGCCCCAGTGTGTATGGGGAAATCCTGGATGGAAACTTCGGCTGCCCCCTCTTGGGAACCATCTCCTCCCACTTGTGCATCCACACATGAGTCCTCAACCTAGTAGGATGACAGACAAAATTCAACCTCGTCTTTGGAAACCTCTCAAAAAATAAGCAAAACAACTTTGTGGAAAAAGGGAAGTTTGACCTCCCACGTACCATAGCATACCATCTGTCTAGCACTATACAAAATTGCCGCAAAAAATGACAGACCATGTGATACACCATGGCCTCTGTACCAACAAATCAACATAATACAAAAGAGGGCATCTACTATGTTTCCCATCACTGGTAAAGTGGGCTATGGTCATGACTAAGAGTGAGAGGCACCTAACCTCCTCTGCACCAAAAGAGGCAATTTTCAGCTGTCCACCAGACACTTAAAAATCAGCTGGGGTTAGTACATCAACCCCAATATATTGTTGAGAGTACATGAGCTCACTCTCAGCTGCAACACCTACTAGGACATCTGGGAATTGGGGAAAATCATCCCCTCTCCTAGATAGCCCAATGATAAAATTAATATCCTCCTAACTGGGATGTTACCACTGATTTGGATGCACATGGAAAGCCTGTCGATGGAAATCCCATCAATGGATATGATTCACCAATAACCTGGAGTTCCCCTTAAGGGATTTAACCTCCTCATATTACTTAAGGAGGCTTGCATTCCTCAAGAGAACACAAGTCACTGTAGTAATATGGCGAGGGTACAAATCCCTCTCCCTCTCCCTCACCTCTCATTCCCATACAACATTGAATAGGTCCACCCTCTGCTCTTGCTTCTCTCTCTGCTCACGTCTTTGCATGATTAACATATGAAATACATCAGCCTCACTCATACATAAAATGGGAAAAAATCTACTAAATGGTAAATTTATCTACAAATACGAAAAAATAACTTCCTTCATAAAATAAGTTAATTGCATTACTGGTGTGCCTAAAAAACAGTCACGCACCGTAGACAGTGCGTATATATTGTGCGTATTATCTACGATGCGTCAATGTAAAGTAATGCACTGAACAAAATATGTTCTACTATGTTATGTTGTGCGTTGGAAAATAGAACCGCACTAGGGCGTTACACTACAACACATACACACCGGTGCATTACATTTATCCTACACACCGCTTAAACCAAAAAACAAATTAAAATCTTAACGCACGCAAACAATTTTTTAGAAATTAGAAAAAAAGTGGTGCGTATACGTTCACTACATGCATTGGTGTGTGTAACGAACGTCAACACACCATCATATAAAATTTTCCAAATTTTCGAGTATGAAACTTTTTGCAGTTCGTTTCGGTTGTTACTGTCGCATCGCATACGGTGCCACCAAAAAAATTAACGGGGTTCACCACAACACAATGTTACATTTCTCAGTAGTGCATTTGGTAAACATGAATGACCCGATGCACACATTTACCAACACACTGTGTAAACATATATCTGATAAGGGCGGTGCACCATGTACTTTAATGATCCGGTGCATTACCTATACTTTGACGCACCACCCTACCAGTTATATACTTTTCTTTGGTGCATCGTTAAATGGACGCGCCCGTGCATTTATGTTTACCAACACACCACTGAGAAAGGTAACAAGGTATGCAATGCACCCTATAAATATACAGGTCGTATCGTAGGCAGTGCGATCCGAGTGCTTTGAACGCACAACACAACTTTTTTTTTTTTGACAGTTAAAATTTCACTCAATTTTAAATTTTAATACGGTGAAAACTTAAGTTATGAAGAAACAAGGACATTACCTAGATATTTTGTCGTCGGGGAGGCATGGTTGTGACATACTAAAAAAACCAAATTTTCCCACCGTTTGACAAAATTCGAAAGTCACGCATCGAGAAATAGACAAAAGGAAGGAAAGCAAGGAAAACAATGACGATAGGGCACTTCAGATAGGAAAAGGTTGCATTAGTGCTTTTGATCTCTACAACACTAAAAATGGTAAAAATTATTTTTACCATTGATAATTTTTTTTTTACAAAACCATGTTCCGGTGCGCCCAATGACCAACTACACCGGGTCGTACATGTTTACTGAGCGCACCGGTTATATTAAAAAAAAATAGTCCTAGCACAGTGCATGTGTTTTTGGGCATGTGTGCGCACCGATTCTTTTACTACTACATAATGCATCGCCGTACATTTTTTGAAAAAACACAATGGTGCGAATTTTTTTGTTTAAGCATGACACAGTGCGGTATAAGAATAGACGCCCTGGTGCAACCAATTTTACATAGCACACCATGTAAATTTGGAAATTAACCCTAACACGGTGCTCCATATTGGAGCACTGGTGCACATGATACAATGGAGTGCACCTGAATATATTTTTTGACACTATCCTACATTGGTGCGTAAATGTTTTTTATTTAACCATATAACAATGCACTCTACTAATAGCGCACCAATGCTTCAATTGTTAAGTTGTGCACCAGATCTTTTTAAAGAATGCTATTACAGTGCGTCATTATTTCCATAGCGCACTGGATAATATTTTTTTGATTTGAAATAACCCTGCTACAGTGTGCTAGTTTTGAGGGCACCGATGCACCGATTGTATAAAACACACCGGTGCGTTATGTACTTATAAAAATATCGATGTAAAACATCCGCTAAAACCTCCACCCGCTTGCCTTTGCTAGTATCATCCACTATAAACATATTTTTGGGCTATTTTTATAGGGGCGTCCGCAAAAACCTCTAGTAGAGGGTCTTTTCCTTGTAGTGTTAATCTATGAGTTCAATCATACATTCCCTTTCATAGGTCATTTTTCATAAGTACCCTTCTCCCTTTGTAGAGGTTTACTGGTTCACAACATTAGTATTCATCTCATGATCCAAGAATATATCTATCACGATGTATATGCTAATCAACTCAACAATTAGGAATATCAAATACGTTTCGTCAATGAAGTACATTCCACATGTCATGTATATATAGAGAATGGCCATTAAAATCTTCAATTAATCCTCAAATTAACATCACAATCCTTCTCAAGGCAGAGTTAGGCAAGGAGGGGCATTATATATCTCCCCGCTTGGAACAAAACTTGGCCCAAAGTTTGCACATAGTTGTAAGAAATTGGTGCTACGCAAATCCATGATAAAGAAGGTCTCAACCTCATGTGCATCATAATGACAATGTAAATAGATAAAGTGTAATGCCATATAAGTAGCTCAATTTATTTTTATTTTATTTTATTTTTCAATGGGTCTTATTCACAGATTCATTATGCCTTCCTTGCATAAAACAATTAAGAATAATTGAGTGTTATCACACAACATAGTCCTAAAATATAGTAAGCAATACCATAACTGATTATTTATACAAAGGTTGTGTCATTATCCATGTAACAACTAGTCATGCCCATGAGCACAATTCCATCTTCATCTCATTCACAAATAACATCTCTCCTTCTCTCTCTCTCTCTCTCTCTCTCTCACTCACACACACACACCCACACACCATATCTCATCGCACACTCAACCATACATTGACCCCCTCCATGTCCAATTCATAACCACATCACAATCCATGCAAAACCATATAATAAATATTTTCCCATGAACAATTAGCTACACTAAAACAAGAGCATACCACCCATGGAACCTATGGCCAATATTGCCATGATATACTAGACAAGGTTGGACAAACTCTTAGCATACCATAAATTGAGACATCCTATTCAAGATATGGTTTCATATATAACAACCCTCTTACCCAACTCCATCACTATTAATTTTTCATTTTGCATGTTGACCATTACCATTACCATTTTGCATGTGGACCATTACCATTACCATTTTGCATGTTGACCATTACCATTCAATTATAACTATATATCCATATTAACAAATCTAATTCAACCATTTTCTCTGGGTAAATATAGGCCTTAAATATTTCCTATACAGTCATTATTACTCCTCATAATTGTATGGTTAAATTATCCTTAATATTCATTGAATCCTATCGTTTATATAAAACATAGTAGTTTATCTCAATAAACAATCAATAACATGGAATTTTTCTCCTTCAACTATTGTCGAAGGTATACTTGTTATTTCCATGCTTAGTTACTACTAACATATGTATGATGATAACCTTTATCATCATAGAACTACCCAATCCACTCATCAAGATCCTTCCTAAAGAGACTCACCATTCTTTTAGCAATTGCCAAAAAGAAGGTCCTCCTAATCTTTATCATAACATAATTATTGTATTACATTATTATTTGAGATATTTCCTCATTTTCTTACAATTCCTTAACAACCTATCTCTAAGGTAATAAAGCATGCATACATGCATGAAATATGAGATCATAACTTGTTGTTCTCACAATACTACTTCAATCAATAAATAAGAAATCAAAATATTTCAGGTCATTGTTATTTCATTTATATTGTAATTCGAAAGAAATATCAATAGAACATTTGAACATTCAACCCTTAACCAAATTCATATGATGAATCTATATTCCACAAAATCCTCAAGTATACGCCAAATTATATTACATAATATAACTCAAGTATATGCCAAATCATATTACATAATATAACTCAAGTATATGCCAAATCATATTACATAATATAACTATCTCTTTGATATTCATCGACATAGATTCTTCATCATATACATTTCTAAAGCTCAGGAACTTCCATAACTCACATGACAATGTGAATTCTCATTTATAAGACAACTACATCCTCCATGCAGCCTTCCTTCACATGTAGTTTTCACAACCATCAAGACATACCTTCCATTATACCCTTTTGCTTTATATATATATATATATATATATAAGATCCTAAATTCAACTCATGCATAACTTCAAATATTATCTAGGAATACAACAAAAATCCATTCTTAACCAACATTTCACAATAAACTCAAGTAACACTCTACAAATTTACAAATTTCTATTAAAATATGTGAAAGATTTAAGACTCAATATCACACATGCTAAATCATAACCAATTAAATATTGGCATTTTCAAAGCAATGTTATATATATATATATATAAGACATAAGTCCTAAATTCAACTCATGCACAACTTCAAATATTATCTAGGAATACAACAAAAATCCATTCTTAACCAACATTTCACAATAAACTCAAGTAACACTCTACAAGTGCCACAAATTTCCATCTAAACACAATAAACTCAAGTAACACTCTACAAGTGCCACAAATTTCCATCTAAAATATGTGAAAAGAGATTTAAGACTCAATATCACATGCTAAATCATAACCAATTAAATATTGGCATTTTCAAAGCAATGTTAAGCTTCTTATACAATAGGAAAACACATACACAAAGAAAACATGTGCAAAACCAACACAAAACCATTAGGTTCTTGTAAACCATTGATGAACAGGTCAATCTCAAATTTTGTCTTAGCACAAAACCACACAAGGGATACCAATTTGTAGCACCCTTGCCACCTCACATCAATCCTAGGAAACATAAAATCAAAGCTTCAACAATCAAATATCATTCAAGAAGAACATGAGGTCCATATTCACTCAACCAATCAATACTCATAATAGAATTTTGATATTAAATTCCTAATCCTATTTTGATACCCTCATCAAGCTATCAAGACTAAAACCCCAAGTTCATTTTCCTCCCAAAGGCTAAGACTAAGTCATGCCCCCAAAAACAAAAATTCTAGTCTTAAGAACAAAAATCCAACTTATGAGTTTATTCTTAAAGCATCAAGGTTATGTTGTCAGAACAAAATCTCGATGCCAACCTTCATAGATACTTACAAAAGCATAATTAAAGCTATCATATGTTATTTATGTTAAGTTTTAATTTTTATTTATAAAAGTTCAACCCTTAAATATGGCTATTTGTTTTTATCAGTAAGCTTTTACATTGTCATTTTCCACAAAAATACAAGCCATTCACAAGTTCTAGGTTAATACCAAAAGTACACAAGGCACACCATTTCATAGCATCCTTGCTACCCCATCTCAAACCAAGAAAACACAAACCTTAAAGATTCATCAAGATAAGTTATTTCAAAAAGCATAAGAGATCCATGCTCATTCTAATTTTTCTTTTAAAAACATCCACAATATTTCCACGAGTTTCATGCATGAAGCATTAACTCTTCACAAAATCTTACAAGAAATAAGTCATACCATCAGATATGACTAAAGATACATAACTATGTGTTCCACTCCTAGGTCAACACCATCCAAAACTTAAAATTAATTCATGTTGAATTAAAAGGAAAGAGCTTGTCTTCAAGGATAGACTATATCAAGCCCTAAAAGGACAAGGACTTAGAATAAAAATAAAATCCTTCAATCATGAATTTCCTCTTTCCTAGGCAACACTTTACATGAGCCATTTTTTAAAAATATTTTTTTTAGTTATAACTATTCCTTTAACGTCTTTAACACCCTTCCGGCAATTGACCTTACCAAAAGTTACAAAGGAAGGTAGGCAAACATTTCCATTTTCTTAGTCATTTCTTAACGACATTTACATGATGATTACATAATCAACATGAAAACATCAAACTACCAACAATCATGCAGGTCCAATAGGCCCTAAAGTTGTATCTGGACATCAAACTACTAGTAAGCACACATGTCCCATAGGCCCTAGAGTTGTATCTGGACATCAAACTACTAGTAAGCATGCAGGTCCAATAAGCCCTAGAGTTGTAGCTGGATTTGATACCATATGTAATGACCAACATACAATCCATCAAACAAATCCAACCAGGGAGAAAAAAGAAATCACCAATTTTTTTTTTTCTTTTCTCTTGATTTTTTTTTCCAAATTACTTACAGACAAGTATGAAGCACTTCATTCATTTCCTAAAACCAAGTATGTGAGAACCAATCATCATAAGTACACCCATATGTAATAACATCTTCCATAGAAGTAGAGAACTAATATAGCTATGCTGAGCACATTATGACAATGAAGAAGGAATCTAATGTACATGTCTTCTAGGTAATTCATAAAAAGTGATACTACTTATATAATCTCATACACTAGTTCATATGTCCTGTCACTGTCATAAATTTATGAAGTTTAACTATGCTAATCTTTCTATAGAAAAATAAAAACGAGATCCATATATTGTTTCATAATAAAGATCTTGATCTTATCTAAAATGCATGATTAGGAAAATTCATTTATTAGGCCAAGTTGCTAAATTCCTCTCTGCCTATTTATAAGGCCCATTTTAGCCAACTCAAGTTATATAAGGAGAATGCAATAAAGGTCAGATGTATAGAAATGACATACATATTAGATACTATAATAAAGGATACCAATTAAACCAACGATGATGTTTATATTATATTATACAATTTGGTTCTAGCTGCACAAAAGTCATCCCTCCTACTCAAAAGAATCAAAAGAGAATCAAAAGCCAAAACCATAGAGAGTATGCAATAGTACAATATACTATACATTAATATAAACCATAATTTGTTTAGTTATAACCAATTGCTTGAGATACTGCAATATTTGAAATAGTATTATTCACAAATACTAGATCCCATTCCTCTAGTTATCTAGAATTGGTTGGCATAATAATACTATTGACAAATACTAGAACCCATTCCTCTAATTATCTATAATTTGTTGTCATCATGTAATCTGATGGTCAACACCAGAACATGTTTCCTTGTTACTTACATAACTAAGAAAAACAACAATGACTAGTATAAGTAATAATACAAAAATATTGATGTATATAAGAGATTTAATTGTTATTGGAAAGGTATTATGCTAGACTGTAAAAGACTTGTATCTTGATGGTAACAACAAAAAGAACAACTACATATAATACATTATGATGTAACAACTCATTCTTAACCCAATAATTTTAACATATATGTCAGGGACCTAATCTCCCCAACCCCTCACATAGGTAGAATAACATATTTTCTATGTAATAAAGGCCGACACTAGTTTATAAGGCCTATTGAATAATGTGAACAAGTCTAATGTAAGAAGACTTAATAGAAGCTTCCGCTTCTAGAAATATCTTCCTCTAGGATGTTCTTTAGAAGATAGAATTAGTATAAATAGGAGTAGAAGGCATGATACAATCTTGTCTTGAGAATTATTGTAACATAGCTCTTCTTTGTTGGAGGTTACCCCCTCAAAGAGGCAAGTGAACATTTCTTTCATTCAATAAAGGTATTATTGTTGGTGTTGTTGTTCTCATTATTTTGTTGTTCCACTGGTATTTGTTGCAATATTTCTGTTTCTTCTTATTATAATACACCTAGTGCCTTACAAATGGTATCAGAGCTCTTTCCTCTACGAAAACTATCGAAAATATTTTCCAGGGTAGAGACGTGTACTGATGGCATATTTAAAGCATAAAGATATGTCGTTCAATGAGTAAAATCATGGTTGGGGAAGATTGCATAAAATAAATATTGAAGGTTTCATGGGGTTACCCGAAACAAATGTTTCACCTTGTTGGAAACCTTTATAACCCATGTTGGTACCCTTTCGAGTAGTACCACATCAGAAAAAATATGTACATGGCCATCACTCCCACATACCATCAAGTATATCGACAATCCTTTAGGTTTCCTGAAACTGGCTCTAGATTAGTCGATCGACTGCTCGACTGCTATAGTGACACCGAGAACAGTACTCAGGAAGATACTCTCTAGTACCTAGGTAATGGGGTAGTACGACTAAGGATACAATTGAACCTCTTTAGTTGGTGCTTTGAGATATTGGGCCAATTACTACTGTTCGACCTCGCACATATATCAGAGAGCTATAGCACATGGAAAACCCTTGTCTGTAGGAACCCTGCAAACCCTAACCCTTGGGAAAGGAACAAAACATAAAAGGAACATAAGAGATATAATGTCACGCAACCCTACCTCCTACATTCTGGTTGTGACATTCTGACACAATTTTTCCTGTTAACCATTTGGGCAATTCGTCACTGCAATATTCTTCAGGTCGGAGTATAACTCTGCATGAGTAAAAAGAAAAATAAAAAGTATAATGGTACCGTCAACACCCTTATTTGGGACCTGTCCCATTGGATTCCTCTTTTCACCCTGATCATCATGGTACATATCATTTTTAAGAATTTTTTTCCCATGGACTTGACCCCCTTCTAGGAACCCTTGTTTGAGCTTTATCCCATTGGATTCCCCTCTTCACCCTGATCACCATGGTACCTATCACTTATAATCCTTTCTTCTATGGTCCCACCCACCCTTTCTGGCACCCTTATTTGACACCTATCCCATTAGCTTCCCCTTGTCGCTCTAATCACATTGGTATCTATCACTTATCGACCTTTTTTAGTGGACCCACTCCCCATCCCAGGCACCTAAAATTTCCAAATGGACACCACTCACATCCAATAACTGTAGGCTAAAATCACACATAACAAGGCAACCTTCCAGAAAATGACTTATGACTTTGATCACTTAGAGGACCAAGTCAGGACTGAATTTTCCAAATTCGATGACCGTCTTGACAAACTTAACACCATCAATGCCATTCTCAACCAATTGTTGAACCGATCCTTGGCACCCCTTTTCCCCAACCAAACCTCCCACGTAGATGGAGATAAATCCTCCCATATTATGGCCTTTCATTCCAACCCCTTTCATCATGACCCTCGTCTTCCCTGACTTGAGGTCAATAAATTTGATGGCTCCGATCCCATGGGCTAGGTCACCCAAATGGAGCATTATTTTTATTTGCGTGGAATTATTGATGAGTTGGCCAAAATTCACTATGGTATTCTCTATCTAGATCCTGAACACTGGAAATGGCATAAAAATGCATGCCAGGGGTATATTGCCTGGACCCATTTTGTTGTAGAGATTTATGAAGGCTTTGACACTGACACCCATCATTTAGGCCATTTGACCAAGTTTAAATAATCTAGCACAATGGAAGACTTTATAACCGCCTTTGAGCACCTGGATTTTTGAACGGAGGGCATGCCAGATGCCTTCTTTAGGGAATGTTTTATCAATGGACTAAAGTATGAAATCTACACCTAGGTCCTCATGGCTCACCCCCAGACTTGGTTGGAAGATACTAAACATGCCAAAGAAGCACACCATGTTTTCTTTTCCCATAACCAAAACCCTTCTCTTCTTCCCCACCCTTAGCCTACCAATCCTGCCCCTCATGCCACTCCTCTCAAGATCCATAAATTAACTTAGGCATAAATGTTTGAATGCCAACTTAATGGTCTTTGCTATAATTGTGACGAATTGTTTTTTCCAGGGCACAAGTGTAAGGAACAAAATATTTTTATGTCCATTTCTAAGGATGTCACTGATGAGGAGGATGAAGTTTCCTCTGTGGAAGAGATACCCCCAACAAATGATCCTACTCCACTTCTTGATCCACTAGAAGTTGAACCGCTAATTTTGTTGTACACCCTCACTGACTTCTCTTCTCCCCAAAACCTCAAGCTAATGAAATACATTAAGCATAGGAACGTCATAATCCTTGTCGACAGTGACAACACCCATAATTTTATTCACCATTACATTACCTAGAAAATCAATTTCTATATTTGCGTCGTCAACAATTTTCAAATCATGATTTCTAATGGTAGTTCCATGAAATGTGGTGGGAATTGTGAAAATGTGTGCCTACAAATTGGTGAGTACCACCTGAAATATCATATGTTTGCTATCAACATGGGCGATTATGACATTGTGCTCGGTGATGAATGGTTACGTAGTCTTGGCCCCATCCTCATGGAATTTAAGGACCTCACCATTCAATTCCGATAGGTGGGACAACAATATAAATTCCAAGGCATCAAAATAGGCTCCCCTGAGATCATTAGCTCCCAATGAATGGAAAAGCTACTAAAAAAAGGTCATTATGGCATTATTTCCTCCCAATGTTTGCCCTTATCATTATCCCTTTGCCTAGAAAAATGAAATTGATAAAATTATTCAAGAATTGCTAGAAGCCAGTGTTATCCTAGTACCAACCCCTATTCTTCTCTGGTATTCATGGTACTCAATAAATAATCCACTTGGCACATATGTCTTGATTTTTGTGTCCTCAACAAACTCACAATCAAAGAAAAATTTCCCATTCCTATCAATGATGACCTTTTGGATGAATTGAGTGGTGCTGAAAAATTTACAAAAATTGATCTTCGTTCTGGCTACCACTAGATACGTATGAAAGAGGAAGACATCCACAAGACTACCTTTTTCACTCATGAGAGTCAATATGAGTTCTTGGTCATGCCCTTTTCCCTGTGTAATGTCCCATCCACTATGCAAAGCCCCATGAATCATGTCTTTCATCCTTTCCTCCATCATTTTGTCTTAGTTTTCTTTGATGATAGTCTCATCTATAGTAAAACTTGGCAAGCCCATCTCACCCATGTGGATCAAGTTCTCCATCTATTGTCTAAGAACAAACTTTTTCTCAAAAAATCTAATTTTTCTTTTGGCGTCTATGAAGTTGAGTATCTGGGTAATATTGTAGGCAAGGATGGTGTATGGGTGGATCCTAAGAAAATTGAAGCTATGAAGGATTGGCCTCACTCTAAAACACTTAAAATCTTGTGTGGGTTCTTGGGTTTAATGAGCTATTATTGCAAGTTTGTTCAGAATTATGGCAAAATTGCATCTCCTCTCACTAGTCTCCTTAAAAATAATGCATTCAGTTGGACTCCAACAATCGATCAGTATTTCCAAGCCTCAAAAGAGGCCATGTGCACTACTCCTGTCCTAGAACCACCTGAATTCACCAATAATTTGGTCTGGAATGCAATGTGTCAGGAATAGACATTGGGGCAGTCCTCATGCAAGATGGTGGACCTTTGGATTTCACTAGCAAGAAACTATCAGAGCGACATTTGGGCCAATCAACCTATGAAAATGAAATGTTGGCTATTCTACATGCAATGGATCGCTGACATCCTTATCTCTTTGGGCAACGCTTCCAAATTAAAACTGATCATCGTAGCCTCAGGTATTTTTTGGAGCAAATAATTTCTTCCTTGGAGCAACAAAAATGGGTGACCAAGTTGTTTGGATATGATTATACGATCATCTACAAGAAGGGAAAACAAAACGTGGTTGTTGATGCTCTTTGAAGGAAATATGAAGAAGAAGGGTCCCTCTTTTCCCTCTAATTCATTGTAGTATAATTGTTTGAAGTTGTTTTCCAGGAATGGTTGCAATACCCCAAACTTTCTAGCATGATCCAAAAATTGCAACAGGATCCTTAAGCTTCTTTAGGGTATTCTTGGCACAATGAAGAGCTTCGCTATAAAGGTCACCTATATTTAAGCAAATAGTCGAACCTTAAATCCACAACGCTCTCTAAGTTGCATGCTTCACCCGTAGATGGGCCTTCGGGGTTCACCAAAACCTATGAATAGGTCAAACGTTCTTTTTCTGGGACGGTATGAAACAAGACATCCACACCTTTGTGGCTGAATGTGATACTTGCCAACACAATAAGGGAGAAACAGTCAAAGCTCCAATCACACTCCAACTGC
Organism: Picea sitchensis; assembly: GCA_010110895.2. NCBI lineage: Eukaryota > Viridiplantae > Streptophyta > Pinopsida > Pinales > Pinaceae > Picea > Picea sitchensis. Next base: position 183,399 of record SNQJ01S0014624.1, read on the forward strand.
TCCCCATTCCCCCTGATTTTGGAGGGATATTTCTATGAATTTCATTGTTGGATTACCTAAATTGGGCAATAAGTTAGTCATCATGGTGGTAGTAGTCCGTCTTTCCAAATATTCTCATTTTTGTGCTCTTCAACACCTATTTATTGCATCCATAGTGGCTCAATTTTTTATGGATAATATATTCAAATGCCATGGCATGCCTCATTCTATTGTCTTTGACCGAGATCCAAATTTCACCAACAATTTTTGGCAAGAATTGTTCAGGCTCCAAGGAATCCAATTGCATCTTAGGACCGCCTATCATCCATAGAATGATGAAAAAACTAAAGTTGTCAACAAGTGTTTGGAAACATATTTACGTTGTTTTGCATATGATAGAAAAAACCATTGTGCTCAATGGTTACCCCTATTTGAATGGTGGTACAACACATCTTACCATACTGCCACTCACATGACTCCTTTTGAAGCAGTCTAAGGGAAAAATCCACCATCGGTTCTCTCATACATGCCAGGTGTCTCCAAGGTTCATGAGGTTGTTAAGTTCCAAATACCTGAATACAAAATACCACAATAGTGTCAAATATATCTGAATACAATCACCACACAAGATATATGAAAAAATATAGAAAACCACACTTTATTATATCAAACCCTTGAAGTAGGACAACACCATACAATGGATCCTATTATGGAAGGGATCCTCTCCTGTTCACTTGCCTCTTCGATGGGGCTTTCTCCTATTGAGCTACCGCTCCAAATACAATACTTGTCTTCATATCTCATTACATTGCTTTAACCCCTTTATACAGTGTTACCATCACCTAAGAACATTCTAGAGGAGAAATATTCTAGAAGCATAACCTTCTAGGAAGTCCTCTTACATTTATTATATATAAATACCCATTTATTATATCTAACTACCATAATGGGCCTTATTTAATAATATAGTGGACCTAGTCCACCTTACATTGAATGGCTTCCACTACCTCTCTAGCTACCTAACATTCCATCCTTCTTATGAAAGCGTTGTCCTCAACGCTTGTTATGAGGGTGTACAACCATATACCAGGGTCCCATGGATAAGTGCAGACCATAGTGTTGAAGTAGACTAGAGAACCATGGTCCCATGTACAAAGGAAAGCCACCATGCCAAAGTAGTCCAACCACCATTGTAAACCAGGGTCCCATGTCCAAGTGTTCCTGTGAACTCCCCGCGGAATATTTCATAACTCAATAACCAATTGAAAATGATGCTCCAAAGACTAACACCTGTCATGTGGATCCAAATAAGAACATCCATCCACATAGTGGAAAAGGGTCGTAGCAGAATCTAGAAGGAATAATACCACTGTAGAATATGCAGGATGGGCACTGGTAATAAGCAATGGCTCATGATTGGTCATATTGATGTTCTCTACAAAAGGTGTATTAGAGTCATCAAATACAATATGAAAGTGGTTGTCATCCCATAAATGATAACTATTCATATATCAATCATCACAATCGGCCTCAAAATCATACCAAACATATACTTCTTGATTATATTCATCCCTGATGTCCACCATAAGATATCTCTCCTGCATGTTATCCAATGAATCTTGAACACTACGAAAACTATCCTTGAGGCCATCTACAAGGTCATGCAATGTGAGGCTATCTGCAAGGTCATGCAATGTGTCATACAATTGGGCTTTGAATGATTCATTCATATGTAGAATTTATTTGAGGGTTTGAGAGGGAGTAGCCATTGGAAGCACCACATAAAATATAAAAAAATAAATCTCTTAGAATGATTTATCCAATGACATTGATTTGGGAGCAATCTGAGAACCCTATGAAAATTTATGAACTCTACAGTGCCGTCGTCGTCACAAAAAACAAAAAAAATTAGCTGATTTTAAATCAGCAAGATCTTCACTTCCACAACTCCGATTTGCATGATTTTGTTTTTTTGAAATTGGGTGAAATTGTGAGAGGAACTCAGATATGCATTTTGTTTTGTAAAATTCATCCCAAGTTGCTACATAAATCATAAAAATCACTCGGTCATTTGCAGAAAAAACCCTGAAAATTGCAGATTTTAAAATGCAAATAACTTGACTTCCCGGACTCTGTTTCAGACAATTTTTTTTTTTTTAACTTGGGTGTTTTTATGAGAGGAACTCAGATATACAACTAGTTTTTGAAAATTTTGCACCAAAACCTACATAAATCATCCGAAATTTCACAACCCTCTTTTTTTTCCGAAAAAATAAATTTGCAAAAAATAAAAATATTTGCCCACACTTCATGCCAAGGAAAGTGCTCTGATACCACTTGTTAAGTTCCAAAGACCTGAAATAAAAAATACCACAATAGTGTCAAATATATCTGAACACAATCACCACACAAGATATATGAAACAATATAGAAAACCACACTTTATTATATCAAACCCTTGAGGTAGGGCAACACCATACAATGTATCCTATTATGGAAGGGATCATCTCCTATTCACTTGCCTCTTCGAGGGGGCTACTCATATTGAGCTATCACTCCAAATACAATACTTCTCTTCATATATCATTACATTTCTTTAACCCCTTTATATAGTGCTACCATCACCTAAGAACATTCTAGAGGAGGAATCTTCTAGAAGCAAAACCTTTTAAGAAGCCCTCTTACATTTTTTTATATCTAACTACCCATTTATTATATCTAACTATCATAATGGGCCTTATTTAATAATATAGTGGACCTAGTTCACCTTACATTGAATGGCCTCCACTACCTCTCTAACTATCTAACACAAACTTGTAAGATTCACCACAAGCTCAATTTTCCATTTCTAATTCTAAAACTTGGACCCCATATATTAGGATATGTTCTCCTTCTAATGCAACAAGTGGAATTCAATTTGGACCTACCAAGCTTCATATATAACCATTTTGTCTTGAACACCTATTTGGGACTAGTTTTTGGAGTAGTCAATAACCTTAACTTCCAAAAAGTATAAAATTATACAGGTTCCTGACAGACCGATTTCACAAGCATGACCCTAAAGGCCTAGTTCTCCAACATGCGTCACAAGTCTCTTTCTGTTGGCTATACACACATGATAAGTTTGACGACGAGATTTTTATAGAATGTGCTCAGGACTGGGAGGAGGTATTACAGAGAAAAGATAACTCGAACATGACTATTTCCAAAGCTATGAGTATGGATGAGCAAGTTGAAATGATAGAAAAGTTGGCTCAAGAAGATCTTAGGGTTAGAAAAGAAAACAGAGCAGCAAAAGCCACAAAGGCACAAAGGAGGGGGATGATGTTACTAGAAGGAGCCCAAAGAGTCATTGACTAGAGAGAGAACAATCCTCAACTAGTAAAAATGATGAGGATCACCCTGAATGATCCAATCACAATCAAAGAGGAGCTAAATGGCTCAGAGTCAACACAACTGGAGGAAACCACCGGTTTGGAAAATTTCAGAGTTCCATCACCATAGACCAGATCGTCGGTGACCATTCCAACTGAGTATGAGATTCAAAGAACACCAGGTGAAATAGGTGTGCCTAATCCTCTGTTTGATCTAATAAACATCTATGATTATGAAGAGAGTTAAGAGGTATCACTTGTAACTCTGATACCAATTACATAGGAGAAAGAACCTGGGGGAACATCTGCTTGAAGTCCCAATGCATCAGTTCCAAAACCTCCATAGGGTGACCATGAGGCTGAAAGTATCTTAGATACTGATATTCTTGACCTATCGGGGACCCCAAAAGATAGCTCCAGGGATGTGCTAGGTTCAGGTGAACAAAAATAAGAATTACAATAGCCAGAGATTGACACCTTGATAGCGGATCACCAAGTAAGTATTGAGCCTGTCAGTGAGTCTTCAATTTTGGCCGATACCTCACCAGGCGATGAACACTAGATGGAGGTCAAGCCATTGGAACATATGGAATAAGTACAATGACTGTTCCTAGAGAAAATACATACAACAAGAGGCTTGGGCAACAACTGTTCCTAGAGAAAATACATACAACAAGAGGCTTGGGCAACACCGACTGGGAGAACAACAAATCCCTGAGCCCGTTGATTAGGCCACCAATATACAAGAAATTGCTTATGGCAGGAAGAGGAAAGCTATCACAAGGAGGACCACCAAGAAAATAAGACTCACACTCGATAGCTCGATTCTCATCACCACGAGGAGAACATGTTTAGCACATAACACACAAAGACATCTGAGCTCATCATCACAGGGATGGATATCACCGATTCCACATTGGATCGAGAAAATCGAGATGAAAAGGAACTGGCCAATGCACTGAAGGAGCTAGACCATCTGTGCCACTTGGAAAAATATTACCAAGACTCAACGAAGGCCACAATTTTTCTGAAGAGTGAGTTCCAAGATGCATATGCAAATTTCACAAGTGAAAGACATCTTTTCACTACATGTGTAGCCGATTATCAAGAAGATACCCTTATGGAATTGGAAACCTGTAAGGGCGTGAAGAGATGGTATGAAAAGGCATACCAAGATGTAGAATGAATTCACTACATCAACGTAATGCAGAAGGGCCGAGACGCAGAGGAGCATGGAATTCGAGTGTTGATGGATAGAAGCATCTCCCGGATAAAAAAAACAACATAATATTGGGTAAGAATGGCCCAGGAACCTCAACGAGCAATACATAAGAGGTGGGTCAAGTGTGAAATAAGTTGGGAAAAGATCAATTAGGAGATGAGAGACATTGGCCTCCCAGAGTTCGGCTCACTCGAAGACTTTGTCGACTTGCATGACATAGTCAAATTACATGCATAACAGGAATCAACATGGGGAGTGGAGATTTCATAGGTGGAAAGCATGACACCGGGTCAAATACAAAATTTTATGGAACATTCGATCAAGGATCGTGCAGTTCTGTAGTGTTTAAGTGCCAAAGTCATCAAATATAGAGAATGGGCAGTAGAAGTGAAGGAAACCCTTTCAACCCCGATGGACCAACATAGATTCCTGTATGCTAACACATGTAAGGATCTCTTCGTCAAGTGGTCTTAATACGAGAAGAATCATCCACTCTAGTAGAAGCACGAGATGATTTCCAGAGAAAAAAGAGATCAAACACCACGTGGCAATATTTTGTTTTACTTAACAAAAACTTGTAGTAGCTATTTTTAGTTAGTGATTATTTATAAATAGGGGGATTGACCTTTTGGGAAGGGTCGATGGTTTTGGGGAAAAGACCCTCTTTTTTAGAATTGTAAAGAACTATTTCTGAGCAACATTAATTGAGAAGTTCTGTTTAGAACTAGAGACAAAATTTTGTTTTTTTTCATCAAAGGCGTTATGTGATTGGATTGAGGAGGAACTACTTCCAACTTTTATTTCAATAGTTTATGTTGTAACAAGAGTTTCTGAATCTATTGATAAGCTATTCGTTTCAGTATTTTAGTAGTTCTTTTGTTCTTAATGATGAAAAGAAAATCGTTGTGTTAATGTGTGATTGATGGTAGAAATAAAAAAACTATTTTTCTTGCACTCATCTTATTGCATGGGTGTTTTATTTCAATAATTGTATCTCAGTCACTGTTGAAATACCAACAAGTTAATGTATTATTATTAGACTTGTAATATGTGTGAATATCATTGTATGCATGCTAGAGAACGAGGGTTATCCCAGGCTTAGCCTTCTTCAATAGTTAATAATCCCTTCTATCAGTTGGTTTATATCATCACACCTCACTTTATCAAACATAATCTAATAAAAGAAAAGACAAAAGAGAACGTTTAATCTGAAGGAGAAACTTTCACAGAAAGATATCCTGTCAATCACTAAGTAAAGCCCATTGATAAATTAGCTAGATCGAAAGACTTGGAGAACCATTCCACCCATCAAACACTGCAGAGTCTAATTGGGCCTCTAAGGCAGGTTTGGTTCCTACTGTTGAGTTAAAGGGATCTTGGACCCCTCAACAGAAGTATCAATCATCCAATCTACTTCGCTAGTCGAAATCTCTCTAATGTTGAGCGTAATTATACTACCACCTAGAAAGAAGGCTTGGCCATGGTATATGCCCTGTAAAAATTACACCACTACTTGTTGGGGCCAGTCTTCAAATTCTTCACTGATCATTCCAACCTCAAGTATCTAGTCAACAAGCCAATGTTGGGTGACCAAATTTTTTAGTGGTTTCTCTTGTTTCAAGAATTTGACTTTGAGGTTGTAGTAAAACTAGGTAAACACAGCATGGGGCCAGATCATCTGTCACACATTGAGACATGAGAGGCTAATAAAAACATCGATAATGAGCTTCCCTATGCCTAGCTCTCCCACATCGAAGCCATCTGAGATAAATTGGTTGAAATAGTAAAATTCCTTATTTCTGGACAAGCTCCTAGGGAATATACTCCGACACAATGTCGCCAACTAGTGACTCATTGTGCTGATTACCAGATGATTGTTGGGAAGTTGTATAAGTTGGGTGTGGATGGAATCCTACGTCCCTATGATTTGGTACATGAACAAGATTCCATCCTATATGAGGCACATGAAGGAATTATTGGGGGCCATAATGCTGTAAATTCTAATACGTGCAATATTCTATGCAAAGTACTCTGGTTCCCCTCTCTCCTAACCGATGCTAAGAATTATTGCAAGCATTACGATGTCTGTCAATGGGTGGGAAAGCCTTGCCAATGAGATGAACTCCCTTTCGTCCTAGTCAATGCACTTGAACTTTTCGACAATTGGTCCATCGACTTTATTGGACCTATCAATCCTCTCACACAACGCATTGACGCGTGCTACATTATCACTACCACAAAATATCTGACAAGATAGTTTGAAGCCATGCTATTCAAGTATTTTAAAAACTAATATTGTGACATGATTCATTTTTTACAATATTATCACCAGATTCATATGTCCACACATACATATGAGTGACTAGGCCTCACACTTTCAGAATGAAACTATCCAGCAACTCACTCAGGAGTTCACGATCCATCACCAGAAGAGCACTTCGTATCATCCTCAATTTAAGAGCACTTAGAACATGCCTTAACCAAAGTTTGTAATGTGCATCATGATGACTGGGATCAACTTATTCCCACAATTTTATGGGATTACCGAACCACATGAAAAAGTTTGACTAATCACACACCATTCATATTAGTCTATGGGAAGGAAGTTGTCATGGCACTATAATTTGTGGCTACTAGCCTCCAAGTTTCATTGGTGACTCACATGACTGATGATTAGTCCCTCCAACATAGGATGGATGAGATTATGGAACTCAAAGAATACCATATAATGACAGGATTCATCCAAGTGGTGGAAAAATACAGATGGAATGCCTGGCACGACCGTAACATTCACCGAAAAATCCTCTAGCCCAGATCTCTATTTCTATTATATGAAAAAAATATTCCCAACATCCTGATAAGCTATGTATGCGCTGGCTATGCCCGTTCTGACTGATATACATCACTAAAGTATGTGCCACCAAGATGGAAACTTTACAATGACAACCACTCAAATATCTCATTAATGGCAGGAGGTTGAAAGTGTACTATGTCCCTCAAGGGTCAACCACCAGTTAATTTTTTTGTCATCCTTTATATAGAAATGCAGTCAAATTAGTATAGATTGTATAATGTTTCACATAGTTCCTAGTTGGAATAAATTTAACTTTCATTTTGATAGTACAAGAATTTCAACTTCACAAGGGAGATCCTTCCAGTGATAGCCAGAGATAGATCATCGAAATTGCAAATTGTGGCAGTGTACTTTCTCACGTATTTTGGAAAGCTCATTTAGTATGGGTAATACAGGTATTTACATAGATGAGTCAGTGACATATGCCCCAAGTAACTATTCAAGAATAACATCACATTATCTCATAACCCTCTGTAGTAAAACCGATCTACACTTTGGATCTCCCCGTCTTCTGCAGTTTTCATTTCTGCTCACCCTTCCCACCATCCCTCTTCCCCAACTCCTCTCTCCCTCTCATGCCTATATATTCCTATCCCCCAACCCCCAACCCTCACCTTTGTTTAAAAAATTATTGTTGTGTTTCCCCAGTTGCCCCCTCACGACGTACCTTAGCCAGTTCTCCATCGATGTTTCCTTATCCACTTAACCAAGCAGCCTGAGAGGTTCCTTTTCCCTCTTCCAACCTTTCCCATATAATTGTTGTGATTCCCCACTTTCTGAACACTTATTTTGTTTCGCTCATATATTCTCCACTCCATATTACACCTGTCGAGGCCACCTTTTGCACCATTCTTCATCACCTTCGCTATTCATATGATCCCTTTCTCAGGGACTTGCCTAGCCCCCTCCTTACCAACATTTGAATCTCTTCCACCTTAGGACCACGTAGCTCGATATGACCTCTTGTTGGTCTTCCCATTCATTCTATCCCTACGATCTAACCATAAAACCTCTTCCAGAACCCCCATGATTTCATCAACTGAGACTTCCTACTCAACCCGGACGATCCCAATCAACATGTTGAGTAGCGAATGATGCTCTCTTTTGAGGTAGATGTGCTTCCTAGTTGTAGTTAACCACAGACACCCGCAAAGGTCTTGACTCGAGTAGCAGGACACAATCACAACTGCCCTACACAAAGATGATCCGCTCTTTCTCACACTTTACATCGAGGACTATGAAGTAGCTGGCTTGAGGATGATCTTGGTCATAGTGGTGGGGGATTGTTGGCAACCAAAGTTTTGGGTCCATTTTTTCTTGTGTGCACAAATGAAAGTTGTGCGTGCACATCCAATAGTTTTGCAAGTGCCTTAGGAGATGCATGAAAGAAGGCCATATTGCATGCATCAGACTGTGTTTTGTTGAGCAACGTGCCAATTTTAAAGGTGGCCAGTCAAGGGCATGTTGTTTCGAGTTATTTCAATTGAGCATGTCGATATGATTTTTTCAGTTGCACCGTAAATCAAGAAGAATCCTATCGGAAGCAAGAAATGAATCACTAGGATATCTACCAAAATTATTATTGCTAGCCATAGATGAAGACATGGGGTAGCTAGAATCCAGGGAAGTTAAAATTTCCCCTGATGCAAAGAACCTATGTGGAGCCCTGGAAGGTACCATAAGTGTGTGAGGTCGTTAGATCAGAAAAGTGAGTGGAGCAGAACCATGAAGGACAAATATTCCCAAAATAATAAGATATAAAAGAGAGCTCTCAAATAAAAGAATAGGTTGGTTAATTTCAAAAGGAATCAATACTAGAGCTTTGAGTAGCCTATAGAAATTCGATGTTGTATGGAGAAGTCTCATATATCTTGTTTATGTCTCAATCTTAAATCTTAGTGAAATGTGAATACTATTGTATTCCCACTATTGTTATAGTAATGAAATGAAGTCTTATGTTGTGCAAATCAGTTATTCAACACCATATATATCTCTAATATGATGGAATACATTCAATAATAAATATATGGAAGTTATGTTCTATTATGTGTTTGTTATTAATGAGTAACACTTGTGCGTGTATTGTTTTAAGTCTTTGTCCATGTTAGATTATCATATATGAGTTACATGGATGCCATTTGTAGTTCTTTTAGTTATGCTTGATCCTCCATCCCTGAAATAAGACATTATGGTCTCTATGATCCTCTTTTCATCTCGGGTGAGACCTTCCTCGGGCTCAGTCGAGGATTTATATGCCGGTGTTTAGAGGTTTTTGTTGGACTCGCTTCAGACAAACCCTAGGTCTTAAACCACCCAATGTTATGAAGGTCAGTGCACGCGCACATGTGTACTGAAACACCGACACTACCCAATGGAAGGAAACAATGTATTGAAAGGTTTTCTTCATCTAGATAATCTGAGTACAACATCCTACTGCTATGATATATTCTACTTCTATTGTGGATAAGGATACTGAATATTGCTTCTTGCTCAACCAGGGAACTAAGTAGTCACCTAAGTAGAAATATGTTCCACTTGTACTTCTTCTGTCATTAATACTTCATGCCCAATATGCATATGTGTAGGTGACCATAGTTAACTCATTTCCTTTCAGATACCATAGCCCGAACTCTATTGTTCCTTTAAGATATCTAAATATCCTTTTCACTGCTAGAACATGAGTTTCCTTTGGTTCTTCTTGAAATATTGCGACCTGTCCAAGTGCTTGCATTACATATGGTATTGAAGTTGTCACATAGAGTAGATTTCCAATCATTGATCTGTAAAGTATTTGATCCACTTCTTTGGATTCATCATCTTTTCGCAACTTGCAACCGATAACCATAGGAGTATTCATAGGTTTACAATCTTCCATTTTTAACTTCTTTAACATTTCCTTGATGTACTTGATTTGGAAAATGAAAATTCCTTCATATAGCTAAGATATCTGGAGTCCCAAGAAGAAATTCAACTCCCCAAGTAGGGACATTTCAAATTCATTATGCATATCCTTGGAAAAATTATGACTCAAACTACCATCATCACTTCCAAAGATGATGCCATTAACATATACTTCAACAATAATCATACTTCCTTGATCCAATTTTATGTATAGGTTAATATCTACATTTCCCCTTCCGAATCCTTGTTCCTTTAAGTACCTTTCCAATCTTGAGTACCGATATCTTGGAGCTTGCTTAAGTCCACATGGATATTTCTTCAATATGAAAACATAATATCCCTTTTCTGATAGTAGAAACCCTTCTTGTTGTTCTATGCAGACTTCTTGTTTTAATTCTCCATTTAGAAAAGATGATTTTACATCCATCTGATACACTTTGATCCTTTTGAAGCATGCATAAGCCAAGAACATTCAAATTGCTTCCATTATGTCCACGAGAGAAAAGGTTTATTCAAAATCTATTCCTTCAACTTCAACATATCCTTTGCACACTAGTATTTCTTTGTTTTTGGTTACCCATCCATATTTGTTTAGCTTGTTTCTGAAGACCCATTTTGTCCCAATCACATTTTTGTCCTTTGGTATTGGAACTAGTTCCCATGTCTCATTCTTCTCTATTTGATTTAATTCTTATGTCATAGCCTTGATCCAAGGTTCGTCATTTCTGGATTCCTCAAAGTTACTTTGTTCAACTGTGGAAAGTAATGAAAAATGTCCTTGTTCATGTGTATGTTCTTTCCTTATTCTTCTTGTTTCGACTCCGAGACTTCTATCTCTAATAATTTGTTCTAGTGTATGATTCTTTTGAACCCGATGGTTAGGTGTCCTAGAAGGTGTTTGAAAATCTTGTTGGTCGTTTTCTTCTTGTTCTGCTTCTGGTTGATTCTCTTATTTCCATTCTTCTTCTTCTTCTTCCTCTTCTTGTTGCTTTAGTTCTTCATTTTCCTATTCTTCAAAGGTGTTGGAATTTATGCTTTCCTTCTTAGTCTTCAACAAGTTTGTTTCATCAATTTTTACATTGATGCTTTCCACTATCTTGTTGAGTCTTGTATTGTAGCACTTATATGATTTTATTTTGCATGAATACCSAACAAATATTCCTTCCTCTACCCAAAAGTCAAAWTTTCCAATCTTTTTGTCTTCCCTTTTTATGTAACACTTGCTTCCAAACACTCTAAAGTGCTTGACATTGGCCAATATTCCTTTCCATAATTCATATGGAATCTTATCACTATTACTTCTGATCATTCCTTTGTTCAATATATGAATGGATGTATGCATTGCTTGTCCCCAAAAGACATTACTTAGCTTGGAGTCATTCACCATGGTTTTATCCCTTTGTTGTATAGTTATGTTTTTCCTTCCAACAACTCCATTTTGCCGAGGTGTTCTAGCTGTTGAGAATTATCTTTTTATTCCCCGTTATTCATAGAAATCCCTGAATTCATTTGAAGTAAACTCACCTCCATTATCTGATCTTAAGAATTTGATTTTCAAATCAATTTTGGTTTCAACTAGTTCCTTGAATACCTTGAAACATTTGAAAGATTTTGAATTTTTCTTGAGGAAGCAAACCCAGGTCATTCTGGTATATTCATCAAGGATTAACATGAAGTATTGTTCTCCATCTAGCCCTTTTGTTCTCGTGGGCCCACATAAATTAGTGTGTACAATCTCCAATGGTTTTTTTGTAGAGTATTCCTTTGTCTTGAATTCAACTTTTGTTTGTTTTCCATGCTGACAATGCTTGCACATATTATTTTTTATCTTTGTAATTTCTGTAATTTATCTTACAACTTTCTTCTTGTTGATCTTGACAATATTATCAAAGTGTATATGGCCCATTCTCCTATGCCAAAACCAACTTTCATCTTCTTTTCCCAAACAAAATCTGTCTTCTTCAATCTCATTCAATATGTATATGTTGTTTGGAATCCTTGGCGTTGTTGCCACTAGTCTTCATGATCATTATTTCCTTATTTCACATTATTTTGAATTGAATATAAGTGTGTGTCCCTGATCACACATTTGGCTCACACTTAGAAAATTATGCTTCATATTTTCAACAAGTAGGACATTTTCGACCAAAACATCTTTGTTTCCAAGACTGACTATGCCTTTTCCTATAATTTTAGCTGAGTTGTCATTACAAAACATGACAGACCCCTCTTTTTCTTTCTTTAATGTTACAAATCTGTTTTTGTCTCTAGTTATATGTTTTGAGCATCCACTTTCAATATACCAATGGATTCTTCTATTTTGGGCTTGTAAGGAAAACCCACATTCCTCAACCTTCAAATATTCTTGCTTCCTTTTCCAAGCTCTCTGTTGTTCCCCTATATTATTGAAAATAACATGCCTAGTTTCCCTTGAAGAAACTATCTAATCACTTATGCAATTTTTGTCTATGTGTCCAAAATTATTACATTTTTAGCATTCAATTTCATAACCCAGTGCACCAAAACTGTTATAATTTATGTCAAATGCCTCACATGGCTTTCTGGGATAATTTCCTTCATAATGATTCTTGGGATTTTCATAGCTACATATGTTCTAGGTGTTTCTACTCTTTTCATAGGCTCTACAATTTATGGCTTTATGCCCAAAATTAATGCAAGAATAACACAAGCCAAGAAAAATATTTTGGTACCTAGGTGTGGGTAGTCTTCTAGTTGGTGTTGTTCTTATGAAATCATGATCTTATTCTCGGGTCTTCTTTATTGTTGGTTGTTGATTTCCTGTTTTTCTGAATGCACGATCTTCTTCTTGATTCTTCTTTATTTCTGGTTTTTGTATGCCCTCCTTTAGAGACTTGCATTCTTCTTTCTCGATGGAACCCTTGATAGTATATGCATAACTTCTTTGATATAATTCATTTATTGTCATCGTAGAGATTGAACCCTCATCAATATTATTTTGTTTGTATCCAAGTCTAGACTTGTCATAGAATGGATTTTGATTGGAGATGATTTCATCCAGTATTTTGGTGCTACTACCAAAATTTAGTTGGATGTTCTTCTGTAATTCCTTTCTTAGTGAGACTATTTTATCTTTCATATTCTCTGTTATTTTCTTATTTTCTTCAATTTGTCTCTTGAGTGTTTCGTCAATCAATTTGGCTTATTCCAACTAAATCCTTAGATCTATGATAGTCTTCTTTGCTTCTTCATAATTTTTTCTAGGGTTTTGAAATCCTTTCTTCAATTTACTTAACTCTTATTTGATAGACTTGTTTTTCTTCCTTACTATTCGTAGATCACTTAAGGCATTGATCAATTATACCTCAATATTCATTTCTCCTTCTTCTTCATAGTCTCCTTCATTATTTTCATTAATTTTCTCTTGAGTCTCTAATGCCATGAAGAGTACTCTTCTTGAGTGATTGTCACTATCATCATCTTCATCATATGAGGAACTATCATCTTTTGAATAAAGGATTTTCTTTTTAAAAAACATTCCTTTGTTTCTTTCCTTGTCTTTTTTCTTATATTTCTTTTCTTTCTTAGGAACTTCTTCTTCATCACTATCTGAACCCCTTACATAAAGACATTTAGAAGAAAAATGGCCAACTTTACCACAATTAAATCATTTGAAAGGAAGCTTAACTGTGTACTTGTCGGTTCCCTCTTTTCATCTTTCTCACATAGTTGGCTTCTTATTCATTGTCTAAATCATCACTATTGTTGGAGCAAGGTTTTGACCTTGACTTGTTCTTTCTTGTCTTCTTGGAGGATTTGAAAGTTGTTTCCCTTCTGGATGGATTCTCTTATTCGGTTCTCATTTCATATGTTGTAAGTATTCCATGTAATTCATCCATGATCAACATAGCCATATCTTGTCTTTCTTCTAGAGTTGAGATTTTAGGGTCAAATCTCATTCAGAGAGATCTCAGTGTATTTTGCACAATAGCTGAATTTTCAATATTTTCTCCCAGTCCTCTTATAGTATTCACAATTTCATCAACTCGAAGAAAATAAGTTGCACTATCTTCATATTCTTTCATTCTCAAATGTTTTAATTGTCCTATATAAGTATTAATCTTGGCCCCTTTGAATTTAGCATCTCCTTCATAAACATTCTTGAGGTTTTCCTAGATTTCCTTTGCAGAATCACAATGCATAAACTTAACAAATTTTGAACCTGTTAGACCACGTAGAATGGAATTTATAGCCTTTGAATTTTATTCACTGATATTTTTCCTAGCATTATCTGTTTGGGGTGAAGCTGGTGTAGTGTATCCATTTACTACAACTTTCCAAACATAAAATCCTTGTTCCTGCAAGAATTATCTCATTCTTATGCTCCAAAAGCATAACTTTTCCCATCAAGCAATGTTCCATTTTTGGAAAATTCTCCTTGATTATCCATGATCTTATTTCCAGTGGTTAGACTTTTCCTAAAAGAACCCGCTTTGATACCAATTGTTAGAATATTCAATAATACTGAGAGGTGGGGGGGTCAATCAATATAGAGTTATTTCAACAATTTTAACCTTCAATCACTACATAAACATTAACCATTAATCACATCATTCATTATCAAATAAACTCATACACATTGCACATAGATTTGTACGTGGAAACCCAACTGGGATAAAACCACATAAATATTTCTTAAGTAGTTTCAAGATTTTACATGCAACAACTTGAAGGAAGCACCCACTCCTGAGTTTTCCATCACTTATTGGAAGGAGACACCAATACCATTGGAATATTTCAAATGATTATACATGATCAAATCAACCTTCAAATACAATCCCAACATCATTTCTTAAATCTGCATACAAAACTGCTCATAACTTATCTCAATATGCAAACTTGTAAAATTCGCTACAAGCTCAATTTTCTGTTTCTGATTCTGAAAGTTGGACCTCAGATATTAAGATCTGTTATCCTTCTAATTCCATAATTTTAATTTAATTTTTACCTACCAAGCTTCATATATAACCATTTTATCTCGAACACTTGTTTCAAACTAATTTTTGGATTAGTCACAAACCCTAACTTCCAACAAGTATAAATCCATACTTGTAATGAATTAGAATATGAAATGTGTACCCAATATTCCTCGATATATTCTCTGAAATTCCTCCAAGTTTCTCTCCTTGAATCATCCCCCCAAAAAAGTTATAGCAAAAATGGAAACATGACTCATTTTGAAGAATAAACCCTAGTTTTAAAAGCCTCAACTTCCACTGAGTATAACTCCAAACCTGTAATGACTCAAGACTTGAAATTCGTACCCAAAATTATTCTTTATCTCTTCTGAAACACCTTGAAGTTTCACTATCTGAATCATTCTATAAAAAAAAATTATATCAAAAATTCCAAGATAACCTTCAAACAAAACCCTATAACAAATCATCACAAGACTTCATCTTCCCTTGGAATTTCACCCTTCTTCACTTCATCTTCCTTTGGAAATTCACTCCTCTAGGATGAAATTTACTCTTTTTCCTTATCTAGGTCGAATTTGTGTGATGCAAATGCCAAATTAGGCTCCTCTTATTTATATGAATCTTGTCCACATGAGGGGGTGCGACCAAGGGTCACAACTTTTGGGTCACACCTCTTCCTTAAGGATGGGCAACCTTGGGGGATTCTTTAGTTTACATTAGGGGATTATTCTCTTTGATTTATAGGATTATTCACTTGGATTTAGGGGCTTATTCACTTGGCTTCTTCAAGGCTCCATTTGTTTACAACTCAAAGTGGGCATTTGAAAACAACCACATGTTATCTCATCCCATGAGGACCATGCTTAAAAGCTACACCATAAGAGGACCACTTTGGAGTTATATACACTTATGTCAAGGATCCTTCAAGGATATTCAAGGATTATTCAAGTGTACACATAATCATAACTTTTTAGGGGCTTCTGGGCTTTGCTTTAGGGCTTCTTCTAAGGTTGGCATCAATGACAACCAATTTTACAACAAGGGATTTATATGGCTAGGAATAAATTGCGAAAAGTGAAATATGACATAAATTGCATGATGGATTGTTCAAATTCAAAAACCTTAATCAATTCCTATTCATTTCCTCAATAAAACCAACCATCATTTGAACTATTCTTATCCATATAAACAAGTTGTGAATTATCATCCATCTTCATCTATCATTATTGTTCATTCTTTCTTGCCAAACTGAAATTTATTAATGTGTTCTTTTTAAATTACATAGACAGTAAATAAAATTGAACAAAGAATTTATGAATAGGATTAGGGAGTATAACTCATGTAAAATGACATGTATGATGGGATAAATGAAAGTATATGTAATTTAAACTTTGGTTGTCAACATATGATTTTAATTAGTATTTATGCCATCTTTAAACTAACACAAACAACTAAGTAATATGTCATTGTCCAAATGTTTGTTGTATATCTGATATATATTTTAAATACACGTGTAATCCTTAGATGTTCAAACTATACCAAACAACATCCATACATAATGAAGATACATACAGGTTCACGGGTTCTTTTAAACTTTATATCCTTACACTCCAAATAATACTTCTAGAGAATCAATACAATAATGCTCAATCCAAACATAACTATCATTTCAATTGCATTGGTTGTATGTAGATATGTATTTATTTGAAACATAACTCAATGAATCCAAAAATACATTTAGTTCAGAGGATGAAAGGTAAGTAGAGAGTAGCTCGAATAAAAGAAAATATTTAACAAGAAAAATCTAGAGTTGTTCAACTTTTAGAAGAAAGAAAGTAAAAACACAAACCAGTTTGCAAGGGATTCATAATGATGAATGCAACTTCACATGACATGGGTTGAACCAGGAGATTGATTTTTAATTCATACATTCAAGATACATTGTGCCCATGTCGAAAAACCCACATCATTTATTCCTCAAATTGAACTGGGTAAATTTCATTCTTCCCAGACTTAACAAAGATAATATAACCAGCAAAATAAGTCAATTTTCGAGCTAGGTTTTACCTATACGCTAATCAACAAAAAAATGTAAGGTTTATTCATATTTCCATCATCAAATCAGTCAAGACAAAATGAAAAATGGTAGTATGGACATGCAAAACTATAGCTCAACAAAAAAGAGATATCTTTTTTCATTTTTTTTCTTCCAGAAATGATAGAGTAAGGGAAAAGAAGGAATTTCATCTACACAACATGCAAACTAGAGCCAAACTTAACCAACATAAAGATAAATTCATTGCAAGATATGTAAAACCAGTTTTGAACTCATACATTATTTCAGTGTGATTTTATACTAGTGTTGAGAGCCCAAAATAGTTACAACAACCACCAAGAACAAGGGTTTCTCAACAACCATAGCTCAAGCTCTCTTAATGACCACATAAATGGAATGAAACTTGAAAACCCACAAGTTAGAAAGGTGATAGATGCATGAATGTGGAGTAAATGCCCACATTCCATCATATTCAATGTATGGCGAGCTCCGCTACTCACCTCAAACAAAAAATCGTGAAACACATATGCCACCTCAACTAAAATCCACCTCTATCAAATTCCACGTAATAAACCAAACAAATCACAAGTTTAAACCCAAACCTATATGAGCGTAGACTACATATGCCATATTGACATTTAAATCATAAAAATCCTCACTTGTCACATATTATAACTAACCAAATCCATGTGCAAAGATAGAGTTTAATCATCATCACTATCAAACATTTCCTTGTAACACATGACCATCATATCACATGGATTAATCAAGTTTATGCAATGCAACGATAACATACAATCCACCTTTTAAAATTTCAGTCATGTGCTATATAACATATCATCCACCCAAACTCAAGACATATTACATTGCATATAAACCATAGGTATTGTATCCTGAATTAAAACCTTGCAACTTATAACTTATTTGATTCATAACATAAGTTTATTTCCATAGAAATACTTTAAATGGCTTGGGCCATAGAAACTTTGACAAACACATTATAACCTTGATGGAAATATCACTTCTTATGCATGAGAAAAGTATATGCAACATAACACTTGCATTTATTTTGTTTCAATCGCATGAATATAGTAAGTTTAAAATATTTTGCATATGTGAGATTACATAGCATGGATTTCATAACATTCTTTTGATAAATGATATGTTATCCAAGTGAATATGAGAGGAAACCAAAATTGAGTTGTATTGACAAGCCGAGGTTCTTTATTGCAGTGGAATTTTAATGATCCCATATCTAAAACAAATGTGCATAAGTATTGACTGAAAAATAATGTCCTTGAATTTTATTTTAAAGGCAACCCACCTACTAGCTATATTAATAACTATAATCGTAGGATTCACAATAATTTATGAGATTTTTTTTATATTAGGTGACATAATTTTGAGTCAAGAGAGCATAGTTCGGAATGGTTACACATCTCCAACAACTCCACCTGTAGATGTAGTTGGAAATAGGCTTAGTGACCATAATTCTAAACCCATGAATGCAATTATGTGTGGTGTGGTAGATTCAAAAATTTTCAAATTCATGCATTGTGTTTAAACAAAAGAGATGTGGGACAAGTTACAAAATATATATGAAGGGGGTGACATGGTCAAGAAGGAAAAATTACAAACCCATAGAGGAAAACTTGAGAACCTTCAAATGAATTAAGAAGAGAGTATTGCAACCAATTTTGTTCGTGTGGATGAGATTGTCAACACCATCAAAGGATTGGGTGAAGAGGTTAAAGAAACCATCATTGTGAAAAAAGTGCTTAGGTCACTTCCCTCAAGATTTGATCCCAAGATATCTTCCATTGAAGAAATAAAGGACCTAGACAATCTAACAATAGATGAGTTACATGGAATCCTCACTGCATATGAAATGAGTATAGAAAAGGATAAGAACGTAAAGCCATCAGGGAAGGAGACAACATTCAAGGAATAAAAGAAGACAAATACATAATAATACAAAACAAATAACTCCTCAGATAGTGAATCAGATGCAGAAGAAGACAACTTTGTAAGAAATATCAAGAGAGGATCAGAAAAATACAAAGGTAAGCTTCCCTTTAAATGATTTAATTGTGGAGAAGTAGGACACTTTGCTGCTAAATGACCTTATGCAAAAAATATAAATAGCAATGAAGAAGAATATTCAAGCTTAAAAAATTACAAGAAGGGATAGACTGAAAAAAAAGGAGAAATTTCTACAGACAAAAGAAGAATCTATATACCAATGAGGACAATGACTCTTCTAATGAAAACGATAGTTAAAAATAAGATATTCTATTCATGGCCATAGAAATAGAGATTGATTTCCTATAAAATGGAAACATATATTTAAAAGGAGAAGACAAACTTGAGATTGGTGTGGATCTTGAAGGAGATCTCATATGTTCTCTAAGTGACATAAAGAGATTGAGGAAAATGAAATGGCTACAAAAGGAGAATATGAAGGAGTACATAAAAGAAATGTTTTGTACAAAAGAAATATCTAAAGAAACTGGAAAAATTATCATCATTCTAAAAACTCAAGTAGAAGAGGTAAATATAAGTGAAGAAGTTTTGAGAGTTCAACTAAAAGAAAAGGAATATGCATGTGGAAATCTAGAATCTGAAATAGTTTATTTAAGAAAGGAGATGTATAAATCAAATACCAAGATGAAACTTGAAAAGAGCTCTACAACTTTGAATGAAATCCTAAATGGTCAACAATCACCATTTGGAAAGACTGGTCTTGGCTACAATGAGAAGAAGGAAACTGATAAAGAAGCCTCAACCTCCTCAAAACAATTGAGTGTGTTATCACTGAGATTCACCCTTAGATTTCAAGAGGATAAGCCCAGTACCCATCAGAATGTTTGGTGGATGTTGGTTTTATGAGTGGAGGTCAAATGGACAAAACTCAATACAAGAATGATTTGAACACAAAAACTGGACAAGAAATGCATAGGGAAGTGAGGTCCTCATTACCTTATGTCAGTGATTTGAGTTTAAGGGTGAGCATAAGGAAGACTTAGTGAGAGAGGTGAACAAGACTACTATCAACATTCGGCCTTCAAGCATCTTGGTGAAGAAAAACTCAGGTTCAAGAGCACTCTTGAACTCAAGTTTCAAACACTGAAATATGTCACAACAACATAATAATCAAACCTAAATTACCATGCAACTACAAAAAATCGACTGGATCCTTCATGCCCGAGCCTTTCAGCATAAGGGGGGAATAAGATAACAAAGAAGCTAACTAAAATTGGTCACAGTAATACTGTAATCAAACCTACATTACAATAGAACCACAACCCTCGACTGGATCCTCCATGCCCAAGTGTTCTAGCAAAGTTTAAACAAAGAGGTGAAAGAAGTTGACTTCTATTAATGCGAAATTCTCAAGTTTGATACATAACCAAAGAACAGTTCTGGCATAAAAAATTACACAGTAGGGATCTCTGCTCAACCATTCGACCACAAAAAAATATTGAACTGGTCTACTTATACTCAGATCAGTACACAAATTCCAGTAGCATGAACTGGAAACTCCTTCAAAGCTTCGCGTCTGGGCAACCTTCTGTCAGATTGTGCACGTTTCCTCCTATTAGACGCAAACCAGGTTCAATATGGACCTGCAGAAAACTGACCACTGATGTACTGTGTTGATATTCCTACCTCCATAGCCATAACTTCTGAGCCTTCCATTTATGGGTTGAGCTGAGTTTTCAACTACCAATCCCTGCTTCATTAACTAGACCTTCATCGGGATTAGAGCGCGACGAGACAATTGGAAGAGGACCACCTGTTGCAAATGAATTGGGAGCTGAGTACGCAGGTGACTGCAAAAGTCAATCCTCGCTCATGGATGACCCTTACTCAGAATTGGAGCACGACGGGACGACTGTCGGGTGACCACTTGTCAACATTGGATAGGGCATTACATGTGCATGTGCATTTCAAGGCCACTTGAAGCGATTTGGACCTACACCACTTTCGGGCTCGAAACGYACCCCCTTCCACCATGTAGCCTCCTGCACAAACCATGGTTTGGGTTTCGTCCCGCCCTTCGGGTTTTATCCTCCGAGCAGCTTGTGGTGCCAAAAATATAGGCGACCGTTGATCTGATCATGACCTGAGATATGGGCACGCCAATTATTTTAGTGCCTCCACCAACACTTTGTCCATCTGCTAACCTAGGATCCCATCCAACTGTGCTTGGAGATAGCGCCACATTGAACTCGCACAAGGGATCCCTATGCTGCAGACTGCACCTGCGTTCATGCTGCTTTGTGTGATAACAGAGTGAAATAAAGACCAAGAGTTATGTTGATGTGCTAAAATCTCGTATAAAGGTTCAAGACAACAGGAAGCAAGAACAAAATGTTCTACATGAGACAAATCTTCCTCACAAACATAGAATCAGGAAGACTTTTCCATCAATATGGAATCATCCAATGAGGTACCAAAATTCTTTTTTTGGCTATTGTTACTCTTGAAATGGTTTTGGTCATAGAGCTATAAATTTTAGAATAAATGCAAAAGGAAGAGATGTCTATGGATTCTCAAGGAGAAATTACAACTCATTTTCCCCTTTACAAAATTATAACATTATATGTTATAACTTAAACAATTATGCTCATATGGAAAATTTTTGTAATTTTTTTTTCCAAAAAAGATAAGAAAGAAGAAACCCCAACAATCATGGAAATAAATCAGGAACAAAGGGAACAAAATAAAGAAAAATCCTTGTTCATACAAGTTTCACTACATGCACAAAATATTGGGGATAGGTGGCACATTGACAGTGGGTTCTCAAATCACATGAAAGGAGATAAACAATGGTTATCACCTTGAGGAAAAATGAAGGTAGTGTTAAAAGGAGATAAAACAATGCTTATCACCATGAGGAAGAATGAAAGAAGTGTTACCTTTGGGGACAATGGCACTTCAAAGATATTTGGAAAAGGCACTCTTAGTCTTGACAATGGAAGGACTAAGATAGAAAGGGTTATGTGTGTTGAAAACTTGAAGCACAATATTCTCAGTGTAAGCCATATGTGTGATCAAGGAAACACTCTCACGTTTGACTCCCAATAATGTAAGATCAGAAAGGAAAATTCAAGAAAACTAGTTGCAAGAGCAATCAAAACCCCAAACAATGTGTATATTCTTAATGAGATTAATGGAGAAAAATGTTTCATGGGGAAGATAGATGAAAGTTGGTTTTGGCATAAAAGAATGGGCCATATAAACTTTGACAACTTGGTAAAAATCAACACCAAACAAGTAGTAAGAGAATTCCAAGATACACAAACCTTGATGGGAAACAATGTCGAAACATAGACTAGAAGAAAATTGGCAAGCACTTTTAAACATGTAAATCTCTCCTTGTGTTGATAAACATTGGGTTAATTATACGAAGGAAGAGTTGAACTATATTGAGAAAAATCAGATATGGGAAATTGTACCAAGGACTAAAGACACAAATTTTATTGGTACAAAGTGGGTATTCATAAATAAGTTAAACGAACACGGAAAAATAGTTAGAAACAAAGAAAGATATGATCAAGTGGAAGGTATTGACTTTGAAGAAACATTTTCTCCTATTGCAATATTGGAATCTATTAGAATATTTTTGGCATTTGATAGTTTCAATAATTTTAAAGTGTATCAGATGGATCTCAAGTCATCATTTATGAATTGAAATTTAGAGGAAGAAGTGTACATTGAACAACCAGAAGGATTCTTATTGTCAGAAAATAAAAATCATGTTTTCATATTAAAGAAAGCACTTTATGGATTAAAGTAAGCTCCCAGAGCATGGTATTCAAGACTTGACAAGTACTTGCAACAACAAGGATTCAAAAGATGAATTGCAAATATCAATCTCTATATCAAAATATAATGAGAATATCAATTATTTATTGTAGTTTACATGAATGATAGTAAAAATGATGTGTAAATAATTTTCCAAAGAAATGTAAAGAATGTTTGAAATGTCCTTGCTTGGTGAACTGCCATTTTTCCTTGGGTTGTAGATTACACAATCCAATAAAGGGTTATTTATTTCACAAACCAAGTACATTAAGAAGATGTTGAAGAAGTTTGAAATGGAAGACTATAAACCTATCAACACACCCATGATCACTGGTTGTAAATAGATCATTGATATCTTTACAAAACATCTTCCTAGAGAAACATTCAAGTATCTTAGATAGAAACTAGGAGTGGTACAAATGACATCCAACTACTAAAGTGTTTTAAGAGAAGCATAAGCTCATGGGGAGTTGTAGAAAGAAAGAAGGTTATTGGGTGCAGAAATGGAGAAGCACAAGCTCAGGGGGAGCTACAAAAAACGAGAAGGTTGCTAATTGCAAAAAAGAGAAAATGGTAAAGAGTAAGGGGGATACAATCCCTTTGCCATTGATGTCAAAGGGGGAGAATAAAGTGAAATGGGGAGACTCGCAGAAAGAAAAAATTGAAGCAGATTGGGGGAGTATCATTATTGAATAAGGGTTTCCATCAATGAAAAAGGGGGAGATTGTTGGAAAAAGTGTTTTCATTGATGTCAAATACAGGGGGAGACTATGAATGTCTCTATGCATTGATTATGTTATGTGTGAAGGTGAGATGAATTTGTGTGAACAGTCAACCCAAATGAATTAGGTCTACACATGTATGAACGATTGGAAGCTGGACGAGATGACCTTGTTGAAGAGAAATAGAGGGATGAGATTGAGGAAGTGAATCGAGTTGAAGTTCCTATTAACTTCATGTTATTTGAAGGGCAGTAGAACTGCAGAGGTAGTAATGAGAATCTGAGGGTGTAGATGAAGCTTAGAAATGTGTTGAAGGTTTGAGAAACAATGAGCTTGGTGAGAGATATAGTAAGGTAAAATCTAATATTGATATATCCCACATTCATAAGGAAAAATGATTCCAATGGCTGTATAATGAAAAGTTGAAGTTACATAGTTTGAATGTGAACAAGAGAGTTATGTAACTCCACGTGAAGAGTTGACTTTTAGTCATGGGGTCCATTGTATCGGATATTAGATAAATGAATCAAAGTGAAATTTGAAAGTGTAGTGTTAAAGTTTGCAGTGTCATGGTGGTGCAGACATAGAGTTTGATGACAAGCAGCTTCAGGGAGTCTTGATCGTTAATCTTCGATATCAACAACTAAGAATGAAGGACCAAATATTGAGTATACCAGATATCAAATGCATGGACCGAAGTAATTGCTTGAAATCATGGTGGACCAATAAAACAGTGGGATGATACCTCAGTGGAAAGATACCCTGGTGAGCCAATATTGGACCTGTAAGATTTGAGTTTTGGAGGTAATTGGGCGAGGAGTTCCCATTCGTGGATGCCACATCAGTACCATGTTAGAACCACATATATTGCCACATGTTAGGCCATTCCCTTGTGTCACGTAATCATTGTGTTCAATCCAATTTGTATATCATATATTGATATATCAGATACCGAACCGAAGTGAAATCCTAGTAGATAAAGTCATGGGGGCCCGATGACATGGTGGTATGGTTAGTATATCGCATATTGGATATCAGAATATCAGAGTGTTAGTACATTGTTGAAGTCTCAGTGGTCCAATGGGCTAGTGACCCAGTGGTCCTAGTGGCTTGGTGAATTATGTCAGATATCGGGGATATCAGAAAGGATTTTTAGTGCATCGTTAAACGCTTAGGGGCTCGGTGGTCCGGTGACCCGGTGGGCTGGTGACCCGGTGGGCCGGTGACCCGGTGGGCCGGTGACCCGATGAAGAATTGTGAACCAAAAAAATGGATGAATATTGACCATTGATCAGAGACATCGACAACTAAGATAAAAATAACCGGACCAGGTTAAATTGTTGGAAATTGCAGTGACAAGGTGGACCGGTGGGTTGGTTCCCTGGTGGTCCAAAATCCTGGTAGCTGGGACACAATGTAAACAAGATTGTGTAGGGGTTGGTGATCCAGTGAGTCTGGTGGCCAGTTGTCCTGGTGGTCTAGTGACAGTTAATCAAACCAAGGTAAAAGGTTAAAGGTGTATGTTTCAATTTTCAGGGGCTCAGTGGGTCGATTTCCCGTTAGCACAATTAAAATTTTGGTGAACTGATCGAACCTACAGATGACGGTCAAGATTTAATATACAAACCATCTGAAAATTGTTTATATTTAAGGGGTGTGCTATGTGTTTCATGTCCTAGTGGTTTGGATAGTACAATGTATATATGTATATCAAATATTAGATCGAGTTAAAAGGTTAAAGGAATGTGGTCGAAGTTCCAYGAAGTCGATAGCTCGATACTCTAGTGGACCAGATAACCCGATGAACTGATTGAAATTTCATATCGATGGTCACGATATAATCCTAGAAACATTGAACGATTGTTGAGCTTCAAGGTTAAAGGGCGCTCTATGTGTGTTTTCAAGAGACCGGTTGCTTGGTGCTCCAGTGAATCCGGTATGACCAATACCCGGTGGTCCCATTATCTAGTGATCAGTTCAACAATCAACATCTAATATAATATTGATCCAATGGATGTTGAGCATCAATGTTTGATTTGTGACCATTGAACCAATAAAGTGCGCAATGGGAGGATATTGGACTAGTTGTAGAGGATTTTTCTTCAGCCCCATTTTTAGGAAAAAATCAAGGGATTTGGAGTTGACCCCATGAGCACAATTTTTTGTATGTGGACAAACCCTTTGGTGTATGCGCTTGATGTATAAATAACAATTCCCTAATCATTTTGAGTGAGTTAATATGTGAGTTGTGGATGTGGAAACTAAGGCTATGAGGTTCGAGGGTGCCATAGAATGAGAGAAAGGTAAATGTAATAGTCTAAGTGTAGGAGGGAGGTGTGATGAAAAACATAGAATATACGAAGTCTCGTTGAGTGTGAATATGTGGGGAGTATTGTGGAAATTACAAAAAAGATAGAGAAATTGATGAAATGACATATTCGTGCAAGAGAAATCTTGGATTGAAGCATTGTTTTATACCGTTGACAGTTTAAAAAGAGTTTAATCCATAAATACAAGTTGAGGATATTTGTGTCTCTAGTAAGTTGGTGCTTCAATATTGTTGAGTTGGTGCTCAGTTGAGGATATTGGTGTCTCCAGGCAGTTTGGTGCCTAAAAATATCGTAGTTGTAGGTTGGTGCCTACAGGTGTTGCTGAGTTGGTGCTCAGTTGAGGAGATTGGTGTCTCCAAGCAAGTTGGTGCTTGAAAATATTGTAGTTGTAGGTTGGCACCTACACGTGTTTCTGATTTGGTTCTCAGGTGAAGGGATTGGTGTCTCATTCAAGTTGGTGCTTGAAAATATTGTAACAAACTGGTCTTTGTAGCAGGTTGTTACATGCGAATATAATGGAATCTTCCCATTGTTTTCTCCCATTTGGGTTTACATGATAAATATTTGTGTATTGTACATTGTATACTTGTATATATTTCTTATTAAATTCTTATGTCTGGTAAACTAATGAATTGACAAATATTTTACAATAAGAAAAGAGAAAGTAGTCTTATATTGATTCACCCCCCTCTCAATATAAGTAAGTGTGCCAACAATAAAGTTCATTTCCATGAGAAGAAGAGTTAGAAAAAAAAGAATCAAGATTGACATTGTATGATATATATTGGATCATCATACAAGTTTTCATCTATCTTGGTACTTTCTAGGTCGAAATAATTGGAGGAATAAGCTTGCATGGCCATTTTAGTGCTAGGTCCTAGTTTGGAAAATTGGGGTCTGGAACCTTCCAGAGTCATTTTGAGGCATTAAATGACATGATTTTGGGTTATAGTTTCCAAAATATTTTCCCACGCCCTTGACAGTGTTTTACACTCCAAGACCTTTCCAACAATGTAAACAACACCTCAACCAGAGGTCGTATGTGAAAGTTTTTCCTCCCACAATTTTACCTTCCTTTTTGACCACCATGGTATGAGTGGATTCCTCGTCATCCCCCATTACTCACACATATAGGGATAGATACATGTGGAATTTTAAAAATATTATATAATTTCCAAACCTAATCACTAATTGAGGGTTGAGGAAGTCAAATCCCTAACCCTAGACAACTATCGAGATATGTTAAATACTAGGCCGCTAGGAGGAGAAAGGGTTCCATTATTTTGTATTGTACTTATTCCATAGTTGAGTAGAACATCCAAGGAGTGGATTTTGAGCACACAATAGAGTAGGATAGATTCTATAGAAACCATATGGGCCACAATGTCAAAGGAAACTACAAAGTGAGTGCATCTTTCTTTGTATCTGCATTTCCATAATTGAAGAAAAGAGAGCAGGTCATAGGACTTACCTTCTTGTTGGGTTTTCTCCTGTATTGGGTTTCCCAAGATATATCTTGTGTTCATTTGTGTGAGGATGGTGTGTTATTTTTCTCATTTATTTCATTTTTGTAATTCAATTATTTCATAAATTCAAGCAAAGCTAGTAATTAATTAATCCGGGACTTGAGGAAATAAGATGCAAAAATCTAAGATTTCATAATAGTTTTAAGATATGTTGTGATGAACTGTTGTAGTGGAAAATCCACGAAATTTTACGTATCATATTGGTATTAGAGTATTTTTCTTTGGGGTATTTGTGGAAATTTGTAGGAACTAGGAATTTTCTAAAGAATAAAGTCACGGAACCCTAGCCATGGAGAATGAGTATGTTCACAAAAACCATCAAGATCCAAAAAAAGAGATATTTGTGAGGATAGAAGAGAAAGTCACCGATATTTCTTGTAACATGGTTGTCCTCATGGTGACTCTAGCAACCAAGCTCAGAAAATTCAGGGAGGTTGGAGGCTCTAACTCAGAGATTGGATCAGAGGGGAAACCAGGAGAAAATGAAGACCCATAAAAAAAGTTGAGGAAATATCTCTAGAAAGAGAATCCAAGTTCCATTTACATTATCCCTTCATAGTATTTATTTAAAATGGAAGAAAATTTGGATATCAAGCCTTACCAAGGTGAGATCGATGCCTTAAAGTCGAATAATTGGTTGCAACAATTAGAGGTCTACTTCAGTGTTCACAATATATATGAGGAGTAGAATATTTTGTCTTCCCAACTGAAATTAAAGGGCCATGCATTAACCTAGTAGGAAATCCACATGAAGACACTTAGGTTGGAGGGTGATCCGCCATCAAATAAGTGGGAAGATTTTAAAACTCTCATTAAGTACCAATTTTACCCTATCGGGTATGTAGAGGACCAATGGATCCATTGGAATTGATCCAAGCAAAATAAATGGTAGAGTGTGCAGGAGTACACCACCAAACTTATAAATATGGATATCATGTTAGGTATCTCTCCAAAAAACCTAGATGTACTCCTCAAGTATTTGGGGGGTCTACACAGTCATTTTTGAAAGAAAGTTATTCTCTTAAATTCTAAGACAATTAGAGAGGCATGTGTGCAAGAACATTATCTGGAAGATATAGGCCACAAGAAAAGACAACCAAGTGGTTCCAAACAAAAAGAGCACCAGGATGATTCCAAGGAAGGAAAGAAGAAGTGGAAAGGGAAAGACAAGAATATGAAAACCACTACACATTAGTGCAAGGATACAAGTAACATGTAATGTCCCCAAATAGAATTATTCTAGATTTACTGCCTAAGGTGGTTCTGGTTATACTCTTTATGTGTTATTAAGATGATTGAGAACTTTCTACAAACATTTCACACATGACCCATAGATAGGCATTTTGTCAAAAATGTTGTGTACACCAGAAAATATAAGAGATAATATGCCACTTTATTAATAATGGAATTTTTACCATTCAATACAAAGACTAGGGTTGATGTAGCAGTTGTGACAAATCAACAAACAATAAACTGAAAACCAAAACCTGGTGTAGTTCCTTGATCTCTCCTAGTATATGGATTCTACAACCTGTAGAAGGTTTTCCAACTCTCCAATCCCCTTTCAATAACCCTATAAACCTCCACCGGAGATGATGACTAGCCACTCCAATGACACCTGCTACATCAATCCATCCTCCCATACCCGAAATAGTTCTGCAACTCAGATCACAGAGGTCCTCGTAGGACGATATTGAACAACAAGAGGGACCTTGCTTGACAGGGCTAGAAAACCAGTGGGGGCCTCACAGGACACCCTATACTAAAACTATGGGGATGAATCTAGACATGGTTTCTCAAAAACCTCCGAGCACTTGTGAAATCAAAGTACGACCTCATTTGTAAAGTTCTGCCAATATCCTGTGTAATTCGATATACCTCCAAAATGAAACAAACTCAATTTAAGCTCAAATGGAAATCTTGGATGGATTCCCCTCTCGTCTAATATCCAATGGAAATATATGATGGATTCCCCACCCTTGTCTAAGCTCCAATGGAAATCATGGGTGGATTCCCCTCTTGTCTATATAGGGTGGATATTGCACCACTAAAACCAAACCAATAGTGGAAGGGTTTTGCTAAACCCTAACAAAATAATGTCTCCAAGAGCACTTCCAAAATGAAGGATCAAATCATAATCCAAAGTGAGGCTCTACCCCTCCTGTTATCCTTTCTCCATGCCTTCTATAACTTTCCATTTTTTGACTGAATCAAATGTAACCTTTATCCCCTTTTTGACTAAATAAAATATGACCCTTATTCCCCTTTTTCTTCCACTTTAGGATTAAAAGTCACTTTTAATAATAGATAAGTAACTTATTAATCTAATGTCACTTTCAATACATAACATCTCCTAACTAAGTGACATTAAATAACCCCTTTTGACTCCCTTTTTCTTCACTGACAATCCGCATAATTCATTTCCATGTCGAACAAGAGAATCCAAAAATGGGGACATGACAAATTCTCCCTTCCCAAATATTTCTTGTACTCAAGCAATGCCATCATGACTTGATACTCCATCGATTGATCCAAACTAAAACTGGAAATGATACAAGGATCCCAAACTACCCTATAAGATGATTTGAAGCATCCTACACTCAAGGCATGGTTTGGTAATGTACTGACATAAGAGGTCTCCTGAGAACCACCCACAAGTAAGGCCAAACAATGATGCAACAAATCGATCAACCCATTGAGGAACTGCTCTACTAGGGAACCAATCTCATGGTGGAAAAAAGTGGCTCTCACCTCTGTGTCAACTGTCGCATTATATCCTACTAAAATCCCAGGGTCCCATGCTATCACTATAAAGAACTCACCATGTTGTCATTATGCCACTCTGATAATAAATATCTGATCCTCCTGCCTAAACTACATCCTCCACACATGCATCCATAAGTTGTGAATCCTCAAAGAATTGGCCCTATTATCAAGGATCATATCCAACCAATATATCTCAATGAATTCAACTAAACCAACTATACAATTAGACGTCATAGATAATTTTATGTGGTCACAAGCTAATCGGGAATCCACATCACCTAGTATTCAAGTATCAAATCCACATCACCTAGTATTCAAGTATCAAAGGGAAAATCCTTAATAATTCATCACCCCCATGCTACTGCAATTGCCCAAACATTTTCCAGACAATCCCCCAACATATCATCCACAGAGTCCATAAACATAAGAACCTCGTATAAGGTAAAGTCGCTAGGATCCCACACTTCTCCTGATAAGATAGGAAATCATAAGCTACATAAATTCAATCAAATCCTTAGAAGACCACTCCTCCGAGAAACCACTCCTAAGCCTCCCAAAAGTAAACTCTAGAAATTCAAAATTGATTCTCTCCTCTCCAATAGTAGTTGAATTATCGATCAATGTAATCTCAGGGTCCCAAACTAATCTCGAGAAGGTACCAACATGATAACATTTCACCATTATGATTATCATCGTTGGACCAATGTGCCCAATTTACGTCCTCCTCTCCTGGAACCCCAAGATGAACTCCCAGAAGGGGCTGAAATCACTATCCTGGATCCTCCCCTGTGAAGGTATCTTAGTGATGTCTAAGCCTGCAAATCCACAGTCGAACTTGAGTATGCCCTTCCATATATAGTAAGTATCTACCTCCCCTCTACTTTCATCTAAAAAATAAAGCATATCAATCTATCATGACTCTATTGATCATCATCATCTAAATCAATATATCACTTATATGAATTCCCAGATCCCACCACCAAATTGAAAGTCCACCACTCCCAATACCTTCTAGTTGTTTCAATTCCATATTGGTAACTAGTAGAGTCAAAATGATCCATGTCCCTAGTATGCCATCATCTGGTTGAACCCAAGTACTCGAAATCAACTGTTTTCCTACTAATTTGTTAATCCCTTTCCAAACTGCATCGGAAAATCAGTTATCTCGATCACCGTCAATGTACTCAGATGATCTGTGGATTATAAACACCTCCCTGAAAAGTATCCATGTCCTCTAAGGTGCCTCATACTTATACAAGTATCCATAATGCCACGTCGAAGGTGGATCACACATATCCCTCATAATCATCTCCCTAAGTATGGACTCATGGACTACTAGTGTGTGACCATTGTAGTGGATAATTCCATCCACCACTCTATCAACTGGAATCTTTGTGAACTGACCCAATATAATCTAGATCTGCTCATGTGCTCTGACCAAATGAAAGAACACTAATATGGATATAATCCCACCTGACTCACTCATCCGACTCAGGTGAAATATCCATGTCCTGTCAAATATATTATTAGCATCATAAAATAGCACTAGATGTCATTTCCAGTGCCTACAATATTGGAAAATGTTAGATGCGTTGGTAAACCCCAATGGTATGGAAAATGACTCAAGGTAACATCTGAGAGTGATCATGTGGTTATCCTGATATTTGTCCCTTCTCTGGTGATATCCCAATTGAAGATCAATCTCCGAGGAATATTCCTCTCCATGAAGCTCATCCATCCACTCATTGATCCTGGGTGAACCAAACTCAATGATATGTATGAATTCCCTGTTTGGAGGTCTCCCCAGAAAGAACATCCCAAAAACCCATTGTATACCACTATACACCATTGTATGTTGCTACATACTATTTCATATTACTGTATCATCATGTACCACCCTATATTATATATGTTCCATTGTATCAATCAATCCACTAATATCAATTGAACTTGGATCCTAGAGTGATGTATCCACATATTTCCTATACTCAATGCCCCGAACAACTAGTACATATACTTCCTTGTTGGATGGTCCACAATGAATTTTCTCAAATACCTCCTTTGTAGCTAAGTCTTGATCCAAAAGAAAAAACTCATGATCCCTCCAATGAAAAATAGGGACAAGGTCAAAACCATCTATGTCAAACCTCTCCTCATACATATGCAACTATGAATGCTCCTTGTGCGAAATCGTCATAAGAGGCTCCTCCCTCAGATCATGAGTGCTACTCATGTCCTCATGTATCACTGTTGCCAAAATATGATGGAGTCTCTCCTGCTGTCAATGATGAAGAGTGTGCCAAACTAAGCTAGTGACAAATCTCCTCAATCTCCCTTTCCTTTTCTTCAGTGAACCTAAGAGCAAGGTCCCTATCCATGAACAACTGCAAATAATCATATTTCATCTGCTTTAGTGCCTCCTTGCTGATGTGGAATTGGGAACTAGTGACTCCACATGCAATTCCCTTATGCCTCTCCTCCATCTGGGTTTTCCACATAAGGTATTCAATGAATTTATGAGCACCATCTTCCCTCATCAACACCTACACAATTTTGTCCTCTGTGACCAATAGTTGGTTTCCAAATCATACAATGTTATTTCATCGACATGGCGTGGGATTTCAAACAAGGGATCATCGACTCATAAGAAGATGTCGTGCAATGTGAAATATCTTCCTCATACAATTTTTATGATCTACTCTCATCCCCTAAATAAACCTCTTCATTGTCATCCACACATAGCTCCCACTCTTTGTCACATTATGCTACAATCATGTATGCATCATCATACATATCATAAATAGGATGAGGTGTTGAATTCCTACTTGAACCATATTCATCATTAGTATCATACACTGGAAGAGATGATGAATCCTTAGCATTGATTGATTGGAACATATTCTCATATTCATCATAAGTAGGACAAGATGTTGTAGCCTCATCGAGCACACTAGTGTCATCGACCTCATTGATCATTTCTGATGATGTATCAGAAGATGTTATTTCCTCTTCCTCTATGCATACATCCTCTGCATGGATAGATGCATGCTCTTCCACATGTTCTTCATGCTCATACTTCTCCACTTCATGCCTCGTGCATTTAAAATAATCCCCGTCCAAATCCTCGAGCCAACTTCCGTAAAAGAGAGTGTAAAAGTTTTTAAATGGAAATTATGCAAGGATCTCTTCCCTTAATTTTAGATACTCCTGATATTGAGGCATGATCTTCTTCACTGCTAGCACCATCTTGGCTTGTTGAATAATTTTCCAAGTTTTATCTGAGAATTATGGAGTTGTTTTTATTCTTTTGTCCATGGAAGGCAGTACTGATTTCTTTCTTCTTTGTAACCCATTCATGTCTAGAGAAATCCCAGGCTGGCAAGATCACCAACTCTAATACCATTGTAATGTCCCCAAATAGAATTGTGCTAGCTTTACTGTCTAAGGTGGTTATGTTTATACTCTTTATATGTTATTAATTTGATTGAGATATTTCTACAAACATTTCTCACATAACCCATAGATAGGCAATTTGTCAAACATGTTGTGTACACCAGAAAATAGAAGAGATAATATGGCACTTTATCAATAATGGAATTTTGACCACACAATACAATGACTAGGGTTGGTGTAGTAGTTGTGACAAATCAACAAACAATAAACTGAAAACCAAAACCTAGTGTAGTGCCCTTATCTCTCTTGGTATATGGATTATCCAATTTGCAGAAGGCTAACTCCAACTCTCCAATCCCCTTGCAATAAAACTGTAAACCTCTATTGGAGATGATGACGAACCACTCTAACAACACCTGTTGTAGTAATTTGACTTCCCATACCCGAAACAACTATGAAACTCAGATCGCAGAGGTTCTCGTGGGACGAGGTTAGAAAAAAAGTGAGGCCTCACATGACGAGGTTGGACAACCCGCCGGGGCCTTACATGACACCCTATACTCAGACCGCGGGGATGACTCTGGACACATTTTCCCAAAACCCTCCAAGCACTTGTGAAATCAGAGTACGACCTCCTCCTTAAAGTTCCGCCAATATCCTATGTAAGCCAATACACCTCCAAACTGAAACAAACTCAACTGAAGCTCCAATGGAAATCATGGATGGATTCCCCTCTTGTTTAAGCTCCAATGGAAATCCTAGATGGATCCCCCCCCTGTCTAAGTTCCATTGGAAATCCTGGGTGGATTCCCCTATTGTCTAGCTAGGGTGGATATTGCACCACCGAAACCAAACCAATAGTGGAAGGGTTTTGCTAATCCCTAATGAAACAATGGATCCAAGAGCACTTCCAAAATTAGAGATCGAATCATAATACAAAGTGAGTCTCTACACCTCATTTTATCATTTCTCGATTCCTTCTAGAACTTTCCCTTTTTTGACCAAATCAAGTGTAACCCTTACCCCCTTTTTGACTAAATCAAATATGACCCTTATTCCCCCTTTTCTTTCACTTTA
This sequence comes from Picea sitchensis, assembly GCA_010110895.2. Classification (NCBI taxonomy): domain Eukaryota; kingdom Viridiplantae; phylum Streptophyta; class Pinopsida; order Pinales; family Pinaceae; genus Picea; species Picea sitchensis. The sequence goes on from SNQJ01S0014624.1 coordinate 218,368, forward strand.
GGATTAAAAGTCACTTTTAATAATATATAAGCAACTTATTAATATAATGACACTTTAAATACACAACATCTCCTTACTAAGTGACATTAAATAACCCTCTTTTCTCCCTTTTTCTTCACTGGCAAGCCACATAAGTCATTTCCAATGACTAACAAGGGAATCCAAAAATGGGGACATGACATAACCATTGTAACCATTGCAATATTGATGGTCACACTGAAGAGAAGTGTTGGAAACTAAATCAAGATATAAACCTTGTAGGTAATCTATTATCATAGTACCTAAGAAGGATGGGACTTGGAAAATGTGTATCGACTACATATATTTGAACATTATTACACTCAAGAATCGATACCCTATTCCCATGATCAATGATTTGTTAGAATAATTTCAACATGACAAGTACTTCACCAAGTTGGATCTCAAATTGTGATACCACTAGGTACATGTAAAAGAAGAAGACACCTGGAAGACCACTTTCAAGACAAGGCAAGGTTTGTATGAATGATTGGTCATTCCATTTGGTTTATGTAATGCACTAGCTATATTTATGAGACTGATGAATGATGTATTGCACCCATATTTAAATTCATTTGTTGTAGTGTATTTGGATGCTATATTAGTTTATAGATCTACCTGATAATAACACATCTCACATCTCATGCAAGTGTTAGAGACTCTGAAAAAGAACTAGCTTCTATCTAGACTCAATAAATATGAGTATACTCGAAAATCATTAGTGTATTTGGGGTATATGATTGGTGGAGGGGATCTCAAGATAGATCCCAAAAATATGGAGGCCATCATAAAATGGTCATTTCCTACTAATGTCATTTAAGTTAGGAGCATTGTTGGGGTAGCATAGTACCTATTGAAATTCAAAGCATCATTTTTAGTGGTAGCTACGCCACTCCACGCCATAGGAACAAGCGATAAGAGTTTCCAATGGGGAAAGAATCAATAAAAATATTTCGACCTGCTGAAACGAAATATCATTCAAGCACCAGTTCTCACATTACCTAACTTGCAGAAGCTATTCAAAGCAGAGACAAATGCAAGTGGCTATGCTATGGGAATAGTTTTAATTCAAGGAGGCAAGCTAGTATGCTATCATTCTAATATGTTTCATGGGGGATTTTTGAACTACCCTACATATGATAAGGAACTCTTTTCCCTGGTTCAATTTGTTAAGAAGTGGAAGCACTATAACCAGTCTTTGCAATATTTGTAGGCCCAGAGTAAACTTCAACAAACTAGATATTACAAGTGGATGGATTTTTTGCAACCCTTTCATCTAGTAATCAAGTATAAGAAGGGAAAAACTAATGAGTTTTCAGGCATGATTTCAAGGCCACCCTCATCCAAGATTACAACTTTGGGAACTCTTATGCACATGGATCCTTTTACCCATGATGCTTACATAGAAGATGAGGACTTCAAAGAGGTGTTTCAACAACTACAAGGACAAATTCATGTAAAATAAGGTGAGAGAAAGGTTGAATATCATCTTCAGAATGGGTTACTCTACAAGTTAAACAATCTCTATGTTCCCAAAGGTGAAATTTTGGAGCTTACAATAGAGGCTCACACCTACAAGTTTGTATGAAATTTTGGTGTTGGGAAGACAATTGCTAACTTACAAAGGTACATGTAATAGCCTAGAATGCAAGAATATGTAGCACGATATATTAGAGGATGCATACTTTGTTGTAACGACAAGCCCAATAATAGAAAGAAAGGTCTATACCATCCCTTACTTGTACCCACTCAACCTTGGGAAAGAATGTCCATGGATTTTGTGGGAGGTTTACCAACAAATAGGAAGGGACATGACTATTTATTTGTGATAGTTGATAGGTTCAACAAGATGTGCATTCTTATGCCTCATAAAAATACCATAATAGGATAGGACACAACAAACATGTTTTTTGAATAGGTTTGGGTGCACTTTGGGATACCAAGGAGCATTGTCTCAGATAGGGATACCGGATTTCTCAGTGCCTTTTAAACTACACTTTGGGAGAAGATGGACACTAAGTTGAATAGATCTAAAACATTATATCCACAGACAGATGGGTAGAAAAAAGCAGTCAACAATACTTTGGTGCATATTTTGAGGGGTAAAAATCGGAAGCATCCAAATACCTAGGATGAAAATATGATCTATATTCAACAATCTTATAACATGACAATCCACACTTCTACCAGTAAGTCCCCTTTTGAAACTTGCTTTGGGAATTTTCCACCTTCTCCTTTGGATGTTATTTATGGACAA
>SNQJ01S0014624.1:227485-249668 GCA_010110895.2 Picea sitchensis
CGGGCCGCGGAATTGTGAAGGTCCTGGTGGGCGACCGTGCTCGCGAGGGGCAGGGTAGCCGTCAAAAGACTACAAGGTCCTAGTAAGAAGATCAAGGCTATGTAGTATGGTACTTTCGAGGTATTGGAGAAGGTGGGAGATAATGCATGTAGACTCGGTCTACCCCCATACATGTGCATTTACGTAGTAGTGAATGTTGATAATTTAAATTTGTTGGGGACCTAACCTCCCCAACTCCTCATGTAGGTAGAATAATATATTTTCCATGTAATAAAGGCCAACATTAGTTAATAAGGCCTATTTAATAAATGTGAACAAGTCAATGTAAGAAGACCTAATATAAGCTTATGCTTCTAGAAAGATATTCCTCTAGAATGCTCTTTAGAAGATAGAATTAGTATAAATAAGAGTAGGAGGCATGAGAATTATATGTCTTGAGAATTATTTTGATAGAGCATTTTTCTGCTGCAGGTTTCCCCCTCGAAGAGGCAAGTGAAAATTACTTCCTATCAATAAAGGTATTATTTTGGTTGTGGTTCTCTACATTTTATTGTTCTATTGGTAGTTTTTGCATTATTTCCGTTTTCTTCTTAATATAATAGATCTGGTACCTAACAAGTGGTATTAGGGCACTTTCCTCTGCAGAAATTGTGGGAATTGTTTTCTAGGATAGTGATGTGTACTACTGACGTATTTAAAGCACAAAGATTTGTCACTTAGCAAGTAAAACTATGGTGGGGAAGAATACATGTAGGAAATATAGACGGTTTCACGGGGTTGCCTAGAAACAAACGTTTCACCTTGTTGGAAACCTCTATAAACCATTTTGGTACCCCTCGAGTAGTACCACATCAGACAAAATATGTACATGGCCATCACTCCCACGTACCATAAGGTATATGAGGAGTCCCCTAGGTCTCCTGAAATCATCTCTAAACTAGTCGATCGATCGCCTTACTTCTATAATGACATTGAGAACAACACTCAGGAATATACTCTATAGTACCTGGGTAATCAGGTAGTATGAATAAGGGTACGATTGAGTCTCCTTAGTTGGTTCCCTGAGATATTAATCCGAGTACTACTATTTGACCCCACACATATATCAGAGAGATATAGCACAGGGAAAACCATAGTCTGTAGGAACCTTATAAACCCTAACCCCTGGGAAATAAATGAAACAGAAAAGGAAAAGATGAGATCTATTGCAATACAACCTTTCTTCTTACATTCTAGTTGCAAAATTCCTACAAAATTTCTCTTGTTAACAATTTCATCCATTCATTACTACAATATTCAGGCAGAGTATAACTCTTCTGAAGTAATTTTTTTTTTAAATGAGTATAATGGTCTCGTCGACACCCTTATTCAGAACCTATTCCATTGGATTCCTCTATTCATCCTAATAATCTTCGTACCTATCATTTTTAAGCATTTTTTTTAGTGGACCTGACACCCTTATTTGGGATCTATCCTGTTGGATTTCTCTCTTTTCCCTAATCGTTGTGGTACCTATCACTTCTAAGCAAAAAAAATTTCGTGGACCCCCCACCCTTCTTGAAATCCTTATTTGACACCTATCTCATTGCATTCCTCTTTTCACCCTGATCACTACCATATCTATCATTTCTCCATATTTTTTCAATGGACCCACTTCCCCTCCCCAGCACCCCTCATTCCCAAATGGCCACCACCCGAAACCAAGAACTCATTCACCTACAAGTTGAATCCAAATAACACATGGAGAATATCCAATGAGTGACTTATGACATTTCTTCCACCAATTCCAAATTGGGAACCTTTGAGGATAAAGTTATGGGGAAATTGGAAGAAGTTAAGGGTGAATTAGCCTCCATCAACACCACTCTCAACCAATTGTTAAAATAATCCCATGGCTCTCCCTTCTCTGAACAACCTTCACACTATGAAGGTGAGAAATATTCCCACAATATGTAATTTCATTCCAACTCCCTTCATCATGACCCCCATCTTCCCAGAATTGAGGTGAGGAAATTTGATGGATCAGATCCCATATGATGGGTCACTCAAATGGAACATTATTTCTCCTTACATGGCATCATTCATGAGTTGGAAAAAAATCGTTATAATGTCCTCTATCTAGATCCTGAACATTTTCAATGGTGGAAATGATGTAGAAAGACACGCCAAGGTTTTGTTTGTTGGACACAGTTTGTTGCATAGATTTATGAACTCTTTAACATTAACACCCATTATCTAGGACGTTTGACCAAGTTGAAACAATCTAGCACAGTGGAAGACTTTATATCTTCCTTTGAGAACTTGGATTTTCGAACGGAGGGCATGTCAAATGACTTCTTCAGGGAATGATTTATCAATGGCATCAAGGATGAAATCCACTACTAGGTCTGAATGGATTGCCCTCAAAATTGGTTGGAAGCTACTCAACGAGACAAGGAATCCAAAAAAATTGTCTCCACCCATAATCGAAAACCCTCCTTTATTCCTCATACTCGACCCACCAATCCTACCCCTCCTTCCACTCCTTTCAAGATCCAAAAATTAACTCAAGCAGAAATGGATGAATTCCAACTCAAGGGTCTTTTCTATAATTGTGATGAAAAATATTTTTTGGGGAACAATTGTAAGGAACATAAACCTTTTATGTCCATTTTTGAGGATGTTGTTGACGAGGAGGCCAAATTTTCCCCAGTGGAATACCTACACCCAACCGATGCTCCTACTCCACCCCCTAATCCACCAAAATTTGAACCACTGATTTCACTACATGCCATTACTAGATTCTTTTCTCCCCAAACCATCAAGCTCATTAGCTACATTAAGCACAAAGTTCATCATCCTCATTAACAATGGCAACACCCATAATTTTATTCATTTTCGCATTGCATAGGAAATCAATTGCTATATATGTTTTGTTAACAATTTTCAAATCATGTTTGCCAATGGAAGTTCCATGAAATGTGGCGAGTGTTGTGAAAATGTGCACCTATAAATTGGTCAGTACCACATGAAATATTATATGTTTTCTATCGACATGGGTGGTTGTGACATTGTGCTCAGTGTTGAATGGTTACACACTCGAGGACCCATCCTCATGGATTTTAAGGAATTAACCATGCAATTCCAACAAGAGGGAAAATAATATAAGTTCCAAGGAATCATGTCAGGATCCCTTGAGATCACCAGTTCCCATCGAATAGAAAATCTCCTCAAAAAATTTCATTGAATAATTATTGTCTAACTCTATTCCATTCAATTAGTCAAGAAACCCTCTATGCATCTTGAACTTCAATCTGTCCTCTACAAACACCAAACCATTTTTTCCACTCCCCATATAATTCCCCCTTTCGAGGGTGTTCATGATCATTCCATTCCTCTAGTACCAGGTAGCCTCCCTCCCAATGTTCACCCTTATCGTCATCCCTTTTCTCAGAAGAATGAAATTGAGAAATTTATTCAAGAATTTATCGAAGTAGGTGTTATCCATCCTATTACCAACCCCTATTCCTCTCCTATGGTCATGGTACTCAAGAAATAAGGCACTTGGCGCATGTGACCCGAATTTTTCACCCTCAACAAACTCACCATAAAAGACAAATTTCCCATTCATGTCATTGATTGCCTGTTGGATGAGTTGAGTGGTACTTTGTACTTTACTAAACTTGAACTTCGTTCTGGCTACCACCAAATATGTATGAAAGAGTAAGACATTCCCAAGACTACCTTTAGAACTCATGAGGGTCATTATGAGTTCTTGGTCATGCCCTTTGGCCTGTGTAATTATCCCTCCACTTTCCTAAGTCTCGTGAATCATGTCTTCCATCTATTCCTTATTCATTTTGTCTTAGTTTTATTTGATGATATTCTCATCTATAGTAAAACTTGGGAATCTCATTCGCCCATGTGGATCAAATTCTCCATCTACTCTCTCAGCACAATTTTTTCCCCAAATAGTCTAAATGTGCCTTTGGAGCCTATGAAGTGGAGTACTTGGGTCATATTTTTGGAAAGGATGACATATAGGTGGATCCTAAGAAAATTTTAAGCTATGAAGGATTGGCCTTGGCATCGAACTCTTAAGAGATTGCGTGGTTTTCTAGGTTTAACAGGGTATTATATCAAGTTTGTTCAGAATTATGGAAAACTTTATGCACCTCTCACTGCTCCCATTAAAAAGAATGCTTTCACTTTGACTCCAATCACTGCTCAATGATTCCATTCCTTCAAAGAGGCTATGTGCACAACTATAGTCCTGACCCTTTTGGACTTCACAAAGACTTTTTTCTTGGAATGTGGTTCTTCAAGGAAATGAATTGGGGCATTCCTCATGCAAGATGGCAGGCCTTTGGCCTTCACTAGAAAACAAATTTCAGAGAGACAATTGGGCCAATCAATCTATGAAAAGGAAATTTTGGCTATTCTGCATGTCGTGCATCTTTGGCGTCCTTATCTCTTGGGGAAACACTTCCAAATTAAAAGTGATCATTAGAGCCTCAAGTAATTTTTGGAACAACGGATTTCATCCCTAGAGAAAGAAAAATGGGTGACCAAGCTATTTGGATATGATTACGAGATTATTTACAACAAGGGAAAAGAAAATGTGGTTGTTGAATCTCTTTCCAGGAAGTATGAAGAAGAAGGGTCCCTCTTTTCCCTCTCCTTCATTGTACCATATTGGATCCAAGTTGTTCACCAGGAATGGTTGCAAGACCCCAAAATTTCTCGCATGATCTAATAATCACAACACCATTCTCCAACTTCTCCAAGGTACTCTTGGCATAATGAATATCTTTGCTACAAAGGCCATATTTATTTAAGAAAATAGTCACAACTTAAATCTATAGTGCTTGTTGAGCTCCGCGCTTCACCCACAACTGGGAATTTAGGGTTTACCAAAATCTATGAAAGGGTGAAACGCTATTTTTTCTGGGATGGTATGAAACAGGACGTCCACACATTTGTGGTTGAATGTGATGATTTTCAATGCAAAAAGGGAGAAACATTCAAATACCTAAGCACACTCCAACCTATTTCGATTACCCCTTCTATTTGGAGGGATATTTCTATGGATTTCATTGTTGGATTACCTAAATTGGGAAATAATTCATTCATCGTGGCGGTAGTCAGTCGTCTTTCCAAATATGCCCATTTATGTTCTCTTCAATACCCATTCACCGCATCCATAGTGGCTCAAATTTTCATGGATAATATCTTCAAACTTCATGGAATGCCTCATTCTATTTTCTTTGATAGAGATACAACTTTCACCAGTAATTTTTGGCAAGAATTGTTCAGGCTCCAGGGAACCCAATTGCATATCAACATCTCTTATCATCCCGAGACTAATGGCCAAACTGAATTTCTTAACAACTGTTTGGAAACATATTTGCGGTGTTTTCCATCCAACAGAAAAATCAACGGGCTCAATGGTTACCCCTAGTTGAATGGTGGTACAACACATATTACCATACAACTACTCGCATGACTCCTTTTGAACTAGTCTATGAACAAAATCCACCATTGATTCTCTCATACATGCCAGATGTCTCGAAGGTTCAGGAGGTTGAAAAAATATTACACTCTGAGAGGCCATTCTCCGTACCCTCAAACAAAATTTGTCCATGGATTAGAATTACATGAAGCAACAAGCAAATCAAGGTCATTTCGAACATTAATTTGTTGAAGGGGACCATATGTTTCTTCATCTGCAACCTTATAAAAAGATTTCACTAAAATCTGAACACTGTTAGAAATTTTCTCCCAAATTTTATGGTCCTTGTACCATTCTCAAGCGAGTGGGGCATGTGGACTAACAGTTAGATCTTCCCAGTCATTCTCAGATCCATCTTGTTTTTCATGTCTCATGCTTAAAGAAAGTGATTGGAATTAAGTGCCAAAATCAACCCAATCTCCCTGAGTTGGATGAAGAAGGTTCCATTTGGTTGTATCCACAAGAATTATTGGACAAGTGAGAGCTTCGTCTCCATCAATGCACCATCAACGAAGTGTTATTTCAATGGAAATATACAACTCCAGAATATGCCACCTAGGATTTGACCACCATTCCGCAATAATTTCCTCATCTCAATCCTTGAGGAAAATGTTGTTCATCAAGTAGGAGGGAGTGTTAGGGACCTAACCTCCCTAACCCCTCACATAGGTAGAATAATATATTTTCCATGTAATAAAGGTTGACATTAGTTAATAAGGCCTATTTAATAAATGTGAACAAGTCAATGTAAGAAGACCTAATAGAAGCTTCCGCTTCTAGAAATATATTCCTCTAGAATGTTCTTTAGAAGATAGAATTAGTATAAATAAGAGTAGGAGGCATGAGAAATATTTGTATTGATAATTATTATAATAGAGTGTTTCTTTGCTAGAGGTTTCCCTTCGAAGAGGCAACTGAACATTGCTTCCTATCAATAAAGGTATTATTTTGGTTGTGGTTCTCTAAATTTTATTGTTTTGCTGGTATTTTCTGTAGTATTTCCATTTTCTGCTTAATATAATAGATCTGGTACCTGACAAACAATCGATGATCCTTCCATGTTGGATAAAGAGGAGGAGTAGGTCCTGCCTACCATAGAGGACTTAGCACTAGATGCTTAGGCAAAATTGGAAGAATGCACAATTTCATAGAATAAGTCCAGAACTACAAGATAGAGGTAGCATGACCTTTGGTAGATTGGGTTGCAAGGAAAGCTTCCAAGAAAATCAAAATGGTACTCCATAGAGAAGGTAGAGGAAAATTTTCCTCACCTCATTTAGTAAAGATTTTGGGGAGCAAAATCTTCCCCAAATGGGGAGGTATGATCCGAATTGGATCATCATACTGTTATCACATGGAATTGTAGGGTTAAAGAATCATGACACATAAGATATTATTGTTTTTAGAGATTGTATTTCAAACAAATTCTCATGGATTATGTCATAAAGTTTCTAACAACTTCATCCAAGTGTGAAAATTGTGTTTAAGCCAAGCATTGTGAGCTGGCGTTGTGAACTGGATAAAGGAGAGTGTTGGAGGTTGAATAGTTTGCAGACACATTTGTTAAAATCCACAATTATCTACATCATGATCAATTCTATTGGATACCTCATAAGGGTTATCATGCTATTTAACGGTTGAAAAGAGGTCCTTTTACTGATACATTTGTTGGCACTGCGAATTGTGTTGCGAACCCTTTGTTCTAGGACTGCTCAAACTTTCACCTTTTGCATCCTTTCAAATTCGGCCTTAAATGAGTGAATTATTACCCCTATCCAATTTACAATGTGTGGTTGATCATTTACTGAATCGAGCTTAAAGTTGCAAATGTTGTTAATGTTGTTAACCTATTTTTATGCATTTTACAACATTTTTTGGGTGATGGCTATGAGTTGTAAGCCATGAGTATCAGTTGTGTTGCTTTCCTCTAAGTCATATATCAATATAATGAAATTTACAACACTCTTGGGACACCTGATAGAGTTTTGAAATGATAAAACATTGGAAAAATTGAAACGGGCTGCTACAGGAAATTTCACAGCGTCGGCGCTACAAAATGGTATTTTTCATTGTTTTTAAGAAATTGTAACACATCATAGGACGTTTTTGCTCATGAATTTTGAATGATCATCTGGGTTAATCTAAAAACATTTGTGGAGGAATAACATGATGTTGTTGACTTGTTGACAAAAAATCATCCCGACTCAGTTTGGCATTTGAGAGAAACAATTAAAACACCAATGTGTTGCGAAATGTGTTGCAAACTCTTTGTTTTGCATAGTTGATTGGATATTCGCCTTGTTGGGAGGTTGCCACCTATCAAGGAGGGTTCAAACTACTTCTCAAAGATAAATTAGATGCTAAGGGACACTTGCACCTAAGTTTTAGCTCCATTAAAGACCTCACGCAGTGAGTTGGAAACAATTTATCAATGACTTCCAACAATTTCCTGAAAATTAGATTTTTGTCTCTTTGACTGTTGCCACCTATCTCCAAGGCCTAGAATCCAATGAAAGAGATGGGATTCGACCTCCTAAGGATATTTTGATACTATTTTATATTTAATGAAGGAGGAAGATCTTGGATAAGGGTTGGATTCATGATCCAAGTGAGGAGAGAGATGGAGGAGCAGTTCAGTTGCTCAATTGTAAGCCTAAGGGCCTATTGTAATTAACATTTCTGCCATTAGAGATTCATGAGAGTTGTTTATCAGACTTTGTGTTCTTTATTATCATTTTATCTTGTCATATTTCTTGAATGAAATTGAAGGAATTTAATATCAATGGTTGTTCATGAGGTAGGAGATTCATGAGCTGCAAATGATTTGTAGTAATTTCCTCCTTTCATGATCTCTATTCTAGTAATCTTTTAATTCATTTTTGGAGAGAGTATATTTGCTTGATGATATTATTATTTTTATTATATTTCTTATACCTCCATCCATCAATTATATCCCTTCTGGCCTAGTATGAGCTTGAGTGCCTTTGATTTGTAGGATGTGTTGACTCCATGCCCAATGGAATGCTTCTGATGACAATTTGTTGCCCTCTCCCTTTCTTTCCCAGTCTTGTTGATCCACCTACTCAAACCATTCAATCCATTTATATTTGTATGGGTACTGGGATTACTCTTACAACAATATAAGTGTGACTCTTAGTTCTAACATTTTTGGCATCGTTGTCGAGGACGAAAGTGAAGAAATCTTCCCTGGGAGAATGACAATGATCAAATCCATCTCTTGATGGTAGACATGAGAAGGACACAAGATTGATTGCAATATTCTACCTGGTGACTCCAACTTCATTACAGATGAACTTACAGGTGACTCCACTAGTTTGAAATGGACAAAATTCTGGCTCAGAGGTATSCTTTCTGTGATTTCTCAAGTATAGTTGGTTTTCCAAATCCAGTGCATAGTAGAGATGAATGGGAAGGTTGCATTCCCATATTTAGAGGAGAAGATTGGAAAGTACTAGCTGAACCCTTGCTGGATTTCCATCATTTTATTTATCATCTTTAGATCATGCATCAGGATGTTCAGATCAATCTTTTCAAGTACTCCTTGGATGGAAAGGCTCATGAGTGGTGTAGATCTCTTCCGACTACTAGCATTCAGTCATTGAAATATTTTCATATTGCATTCAATAATTATTGCAAACAAGGTTATGGTGATGATATCYTGTATGAAGGATGTTGTATGGAATTTAATAAGTTATATAAAATATCTTCCAATCATAGTGTTTGCAATCAAGGAATTGTTGAAGAAATTATTCCTCAAGATTTTCAACATRTTTCCCGTGATTTTCAAAATAATATGTTTTCTCAAGAAATTAAAGTCGAGAAGACGAAYAGATCCATGGCATGCTTCTTGTTGAAAGTTTTCATTAMTCTGAACAATGTGGGGAGGTACTTAATCTAGTATAATCTCCATTTGAAAACACTGAAATCAACCTCCAATATGCTTCAGTTTTGCMGATAATTAAGATTGGCAATAGTCATGAAGCATAAAATATGCAGAGGTAATCCAATATTCAGTTGGGACCGGTAAATACAATTTTTATTGAGGTATTCTCTCATGTTTTTTATGATCCAATGGAAAAATATATGGATATTTTTGTTAGCTCAAATTTTGTATCACTCCTGCACTGTGGATTTCAATTTCATCTATTCTCTCAACCATATTTTATTTTATCATTTTCCATTTTAATTTTTCAAGACCGGACACAAGTCTCACATTCCAAACAGTTATTTGACTGGTTATATTGGACATATCATATTATTTAATTAGGGAGTTGAGCTGGGTAGATTAGTGTAGGTTGATGCACATAAATAAGATCACTCCATGAGCATGTGATTTTCAGTTTGAATTTTTCTACAGTGTGAGTTCAGTTTGCAGCTTATGACAATGTTTTTATTTTTCAATAAGGGGCAGAGATGTTTTCAGGAATACAATATGCAAAGATGGAATGGATAAGGCACTAAACTGCATGTTCTTGGCAGCTCACAAGGAGAATGCCATACCCTATGGATCCAATGTTATCACATGGAATTGTAGGGATAAATAATCATGACACAACAGATCTTATTGTTTTCAGAGCTTGTATTTTAAACAAATTCTCAAGGATTATGTCATAAAGTTTAAGCCAGGCTCTGCGAACTGGCTGAAGGAGAGTGTTGGAGGTTGAATAGTTTGCAGACACGTGTGTTAAAATCCTCAATTATCTGCATCAAGCTCAAATATATTGGATACTTCATAAGGGTTATCATGTTATTTGAAGGTTGAAACAAGGTCCTTTTATTGATATATTTATCGGCCTTGCGAATTGTGTCGTGAACCCTCTGTTCTAGGACTGCTGAAACTTTCACCTTTTGCATCCTTTAAAATTCATCCTTAAATGAGTGAATTCTTATCCCTATCCAATTTACAATGTGTGGTTGATCATTTTTTGAAGCAGGCTTAAAGTTTCAAATGTTGTTAATGTTTTAAACCTATTTTTATGCATTTTACAACATTTTTTGGGTGATGGCTATGAGTTGTAAGCCATGAGTATCAGTTGTGGTGCGTTCCTCTAAGTCATATATCAATATAATGAAGTTTACAACACTCTTGGGACACTTGATAGAGTTTTGAAATGATAAAACATTGGAAAAAGTGAAACAGGCTGCTACAGGAAATTTCGCAGCACCAACACTGCAAAATGGTATTTTTGATTGTTTTTAAGAAATTAACACATAACAGAGGACATTTTTTCTCATAACTTTTGAATTCCCATCTGGGTTCCTCTAAAAAATTTTGTGGAGGAAGAAAATGATCTTCTTGAATTTTTGACAAAAAATCAGCCCGACCCAGTTTGGAATTTGAGAGAAACAATTAAAACACGAGTGCGCTGCGAAATGTGTTGCAACCTCTCTGTTTTGCATAGTTGATTGGATATTATCCTTGTTGGGAGGTTGCCACCTGTCAAGGAGGGTTCGAACGAATTCATAGAGATTAGTTAGATGCTAAGGGACACTTGCACCTAATTTTTAGCTCCATTAAAGACCTCATGCAGTGAGTTGGAAACAATTTATTAATGACTTCCAAAAATTTCTTGAAAATTAGCAGTTTGTTGGATTTTTGTCTCTTTGACTGTTGTCACCTATATCCAAGGCCTAGAATCTAATGAAATATATGGGATTCGACCTCCTAAGGATATTTTGATATTATTTTCTATTTAATGAAGGAGGGAGCTCTTGGAGAAGGGTTGGATTCATGATCCAAGAGAGGAGAGATCTGGAGGAGCAGTTTAGTTGCTCAATTGTAAGCCTAAGGGCCTATTGTAATTAGAATTTCTGCGATTAGAGATTCATGAGAGTTGTTTATCGGACTTTGTGTTCTTTATTATAATTTTATCTTATCATCTTGCTTGAATGGAATTGTAGGCATTGAAGATCAATGGTTGTTCATGAGGCAGGAGATTCATGAGCTGCAAATGATTTGTAGTATTTTCTTCCTTTCATGATCTTTGTTCTAGTAATCTTTTAAGTCATTTTTGTAGAGAGGATCTTTGCTTGATGATATTCTTCTTCTTTTTTTATCTTTATTATACCTCCATCCATCAATTATATCCCTTTTGGTCTGGTATGAGCTTGAGTTCCTTTGATCTATAGGATGTGTTGACTCCATGCCCAATGGAATGATTTTGCTAACAGTTTGTTGCCCTCTCCCTTTCTTTCCCAGTCTTGTTGATCCACCTACTCAAACCATTCAATCCATTTATATTTTTATGGGTACTGGTCTTACACTTAAAATAGTCTAAGTGTGACTCTCAATGCTAACACATACAATTTTTCATCTCTCTTGGTACTTTTTTGTTGGAAAATTTTGGAGAAATCAGTTTGTAGGGCCATTTTAGTGGCAAGTCCAAGTTTGGAAAATTGGGGTCGAGAACATTCCAGAGCCATTTTTAGGAATTAAATGGTATTTTTTGGGGTTAAATTGTCCAAAACTTGTGCCCACGCCCTTGATGGTGTTCTACACTTTGAGACCTTTCCAACGATGTAAAAAACACCTCAATCGGAGCTCGTATACGAGAGTTATGCCTCTTGCAAGTTGAGATACCTTGTTGACCGCCGTGGTATGAGTGGATGCCACGTAAACCCCCATTATTCACACATATGGGGTTATCCATGTGTATAATTTCAAGAATATTCTAGAAGGTCCAAACCTTATCACTAATTGAGGGTTGAGGAAGTCAAAACTCTAACCTAGGTTATCATGATATGTTAAATATTGGGTCACTAGGAGGAGAAAGGATTTCATTCTTTTGTATTGTACTTGTTCAATAGTTGAGAAGAACATCCAAGGAGTGGATTTTGAGAGCACAACAAAGGATGATATATTATGTAGTAGCCATATAGGAAACAGTATCAAAGGAAACTCCAAAGTGAGTTTCTCTTTCTTTGTATCTGCATTTTCAAAACTAAAGAAAGGAGAGAATAGCATAGGCCTCACCTTCTAGCTGGGTTTTCTCCCATATTGGTTTTCCCAGGATATATCTTGTGTTTATTTGTGTGTGGATGGTGTGTTATTTTTCTCATTTCTTTAATTTTCATAATTCATTTATTTCATAAATTCAAGCAAATCTAGGAATTAACTAATTTGGGATCTAAGGAAATAAGTTGCAAAAATTTAAGATTTCAAAATAGTTTTAAGATTTGTTGTGATGATCTGTTCCAGTGGAATATCCGTGAAAATTTACAACTCATATTGGTATCAAGGCAATTTTAGTTGGTGTATTTGTGGAAAGTTGCAGGATATATGATTTTTCTTAAGAATAAAGTCACAAAACCCTAGCTATGGTGGATGAGTCTGTTAAAAAAAAACCTCGAGATCTAACAAAAGAGAGATTTACGAAGCTATAAAAGAAAGCCGCTAATATCTCTCGCAATATGTCCCTCCTGATGGAAGATATAGGAAGAAATATCAAACCATTCGGGGAGTTGGTGGCTCTAACTCAGACATCAGATTAGAAGGGAAACTAGAAGAAAATGAAGACCCAAAAAAGGAGTCGAGGAAATATCTTGAGAAAGAGAATCCAAGTTCTAGTGCCATTACAACAAATTTGATCTTACACTATTTTTTCATGAAACACTATAAGCTCACAAAACAGTGTAATATCAATTTTTTTGTAAGTGCATATTTTATTGATGAAGTGGAGTTTAATGTAGTACCCCTTGACATTTGTGGAGTATTGTTTGGAAGCCCCTACATGTATATGAGGTATGGAACCTTGATACGGAGAGAAAACAAGTATCACCTAATCAAGGATGGGAATTATTTGATCATCAATGCACATAAAGGTAAATCAAATATCTCACTGGTAAGTGCCAACCAAGCCAAAAAGTTGATTAGCTCCAGTATGAAATATGTGTTGCTTTTCTTAAGAGAGAATCAACTAGGTATTGGATCAATAAGGGTAAAGGAATCCTTGGAGGGATGTCCTAAGGAGAAAAAAAAATAGTTGGAGGAGTTTCTACAAGCATATAGAGTGTTCCAGGGGCATAGAACCAAGCCAGAAAGTTGATTAGCTCCAGTATGAAATATGTGTTTCTTTTCTTAAGAGAGAATCAACCAGGTGTTGGATCAATAAGGGTAAAGGAATCCTTGGAGGGATGTACTAAGGAGAAAAACAATAGTTGGAGGAGTTGCTACAAGCATATAGAGTGTTCAATGGGCCTAAAGGGATACAAACTAAGAGGGAAGTGGAGCATGAGATATAGTTGTTTCCTGACCCCCCATTACCTAATATTGGGCTATATAGATAATATGTTCTAGAAACAAAGAAAATGAATAAATATATCTAACATTTGTTAGAGTAGATAGTAATTCAACCAAGCACCTCACCTTATGGGTCTATTATCATAGTACCCAAGAAGGACGGGACTTGGAAAATTTGTATTGACTATAGATATTTGAACAAGATTGCAGTCAAGAATCGATACCCACTTCCCAAGATCAATGATTTGTTAGACTAGTTGCAACATGCCAAGTACTTCACCAAGTTGATCTCAAATCATGATACTATCAAGTACATGTCAAAGAAGAAGACACTTGGAAGACCACCTTCAATACAAGGCAAGGTTTGTATGAATGGTTGGTCCTGCCATTTGGTTTATGTAATGAACCAACTACATTTATGAGATTGATGAATGATGTATTGGATCCATATTTAGATTAATTTGTTATAGTTTATTTGGATGATATATTGGTTTATATCTCTACCTACGAGGAGAACAAAACACACATTAATATGGCCAATTCATATTAATGTAACTGAAGTTAGGAGCTTTTTTGGGGTAACACAATACCTACAGAATTTCAAAGAATCCTTTTTAGTGGTAGTTGCACCACTCTAATCCGTAACAAAAAGCGATAAGAATATCCAATGGGGAAAGAATCAACAAAAATATTTCGACAAGTTGAAACTAAAGATCAATCAAGCACTATTTCTCACATTTCCTAACTTGCAGAATCCCTTCGAAGTGGAGGTAGATTCAAGTGGCTATGATATGGGAGAAATTTTAATGCAAGGAGGTAAGCCAGTATGTTGTCATTTTGAGATGTTTCATGGGGGAGTTTTGAACTACCCTACACATGATAAGTAACTCTATGCCATGGTTCAAAATGTTAAGAAGTGGAAGCACTATATAATGGGAAAGGAAACCATTATCCACACATATAACTATCCGCTATAGTATTTGCAAACCTAGTGTAAGCTTAAACAAACTATACATTACAAGTGGATGGGGTTTTTGCAACAATTTCACCTAATCATCAAGTATAAGAAGGGAAAAACTAAAAATTTGGAGAACATGCTTTATTGAAAGACTAAAAATTTTCAGAACTTGAATCATTCTAATTTGCACAATCTATCTTGTGGAAGTTGGGGATTTTTTAATCCTAAAATTAGTCTTGAAGAAGTCATTTTGGTATTTGTGATATAAATTTTTATCACTGAAGGTTCAGACTGTGAAATTTTTAGGAGTTTAAGAAGTCATATCAAAGTACTACAAGACAAAATTTCATACTCAAAAGGGTTCAAAGTTCAGAGATATATAAGGACAAAGGTCATCCATCTAGACATATTCCAAATTAAGGGTTTGAAAGGTACACAACTTACAATTGGCATTAATTTTTATCAAAAGATATGTTT
This sequence comes from Picea sitchensis, assembly GCA_010110895.2. Lineage (NCBI taxonomy): Eukaryota > Viridiplantae > Streptophyta > Pinopsida > Pinales > Pinaceae > Picea > Picea sitchensis. The sequence continues at coordinate 242,672 of SNQJ01S0014624.1, forward strand.
TTGGTGATTCAAAATTTGTGATAAAGAGGAAAAACAACAGAATTATCATTTTCTCACATGGAAAAAGGTTCTACCATAAATAATACTGGTACTCCTCTTAAAAACTCAAACATGGCATCTGAAGAAAGTAAAGACTTAGAAAATATGCTAACCCAATTAAAGAACCAAGTTGATGAAACGATTGCTATTATGTTGAAACCAGTGGATTTATCACATTCTGAGGAATATCTTAAAAAGTAAATGAATTAAAATCAGGAACATATGGAAAAGAGGATGAATAAAAATCGGGAACATATGGAAAATAAGATGGAAGAACTGAAAAATTCCATGTATGGCATGTTCTTGATGAGATATTCCCTAAAGGAGATAACAAGATGGATGGAAATCATGAAAATAAGGACAGCAAGGTTGTGGAGACTCAATCACATATGGGGAGTATTTTGTCACTTTTGGAGAGAAAAAATTCTGACTCTCAAAATCATGATCATTCATTACTCCAAGATCCACATCATCAAGGCTTCAAGTCAACACCAAGGAACTACTTCATTCAAAATCTCAATATGAGGAAGTTTTATGGTAAAGATCCTATAACATGGATATTCTAGATGGAGAAATACTTTAATCTACACAAAGTTCCAAGCTTACAAAAGGTACATATTGCATCATTTTATTGAGAAAATGATCAATTTGTTTAATATCAATGGCTTTGTGAAAGAAAAAATAACTCTATTATCTCTTGATCCATTTTTACGAATGAAATGATATCACATTATGGGGATATTAAGAGCAATACATTCTTTAGTCAATTGATAAATTTTCAACAAAAAACATCAAAGTACATAACACATTCAACAATTCCAAAAGCTCAGTCTCAAGGTAAAGAACATTCCTGAGGATAATTTGTTAGTTCTCTTTATGGGAACTCTAAAGGAGAACATTCAACATGAGGTGTGTCTATTGAAACCTAAATACCTAGAGAAATATTTTCAATATGGAAAGGAAAGTGGAAAACAAAAACATGGCTACTATAAGGGTGGCCTCTAACAACTATAGAGAGAACCATGTTCCCTCTCCTAACCTCAATCAACCGACAAGGTTGATGATTTGGATTATTTTTTAGAATGAAATGAAAGCAGAGATATTACAATGAAATACACATAAATATTGCCAAAAACAGAGAAATACAGTAATACATGATTTCTATTAACGAAAGAAATGTATAGAGACTGTAAAAATACAGAGTGAAATACTCGCTAGAATGGTGGCATCTTATCTCTGAGAAGAGATGTGACGACTAATCTCATTCGAAAGAAGATGATTGTTACAATGAGGCTCCAAAGGCATTTTTAACATAATGAAAATACAAAACCATAACCCCGGAAGATGAAAATCCAAAAGGTTTGCGGGCCCCGATGGGGGTAGTTGATACGTCAACTTCTCGGGGGCGTAACTTTTTCATACGATCTATGTTTAGGGAAATCGATACACCATTGGAAAGGTCTAATCGAGAAGAATGTTTTCTAACTAGACTAAGATAGTGTATTGGGCAAATTTTTGGGCCCCAAATACCTAAAGAAACGTCGTTTAGGGCCTCAAAACGACCTCGAAAGTTTGGAACCCAAAAAACTGTCAAAAAACTGCCAAGGTGGAATTCTTTTTTTTGAGCCAATGGAATAGGTGAGTGGCCATCAATATCCACCTACATTAATCCTCCCTCTTTCGGAAACAATGGTCTCCATTGCATTGAGTTCCAGGAGGAGAGGGGGAATCGTTCGTTGAACCTGAACCTTGTTGAGTTGCTTGTCATGTTGGAGAAGTTGTGTTGCTTGGCTTATGGAAGGTTGTTGAGAACCTAATGGTTGGAAGGGTTGGAACTTTTTAACCAGTCTGGCTACATGAGATAATTGTGTGCAGAAGGAATATTTGTTCTTTGCTTCAATATTGTCGACATGCTTCTGTTGGACAAAAGGTGCTTGGCATAAGGCTGCAGTGGTTGCAGTGTCATTCTATTCACCTTTTGAATAGATTGTGAAGAAGTTGAATTTGGTAGTATGAGATACTACCTTGCGACACTGTTTAGATGGGGAAATAGTCTGAACTACCTCTGGTATCCTGTAGACATGACCCCCCAGAGTAATAATGACATTACGAGGTCGAGACTCATAGATAACATGTCGCTTCCACATATATGTATTGCCCAAGAGAAAATCACAGACATCCAGTGAGGAAACATCACATAATACCTCATCCTTGAAGGGATGGATGTCATATGAAAATCAACATTTTTGGATGACACGAAGGTCGCGTCCCTGGTGAAGCCACCCGATGTTGTAAGGGTACGGGTGTGGTGTTCTCGACAATCCCAACTGTTTGACAACCTTTGTTGAGATGAGGTTCTTCTGGATTCCACTATCAACAATAAAATGCAGCGGGGTTCCCTTCACCCACATTTGTGAATGAAAAAGGCACTCCCCCTCTTCAAGATTTGTTGGTTCTTCTGATTGAATTGTTGCGGTTGCGAAAATAACAGTGGGGTCTGCGTCGATGATATGTCTTCTTCCATTATTTTCTTAATCAGATTTTGAATCAAGGTTCAGCTCCTTTTCTTTGATCCCGACCACCGATTATTGTTTTGAGTGACATTCATCAGTGTTGTGCCAAGGGATTTTGTGGAAGTCACACCACTTTCCAGTGTCCTTCTTCGTCTTTTTGTTACCCTTCTTTTCTTGTGGCTTGGATGGGTTTTCGAGAGGTTGTTTATTAGGGTCGTCTTTATCATACTTCGGTTGTTGCAGATTTGCATACTCGAACTCCCGTTTGTTCTGGTGCCTAAATTTCTGCTCGATTTTGACAACATATCGATAGGCAATTCCTAGTGATGAGATGTCTAGGAAATCCATTTCGGTTTGGATGTACCTATGTAGAGCCCCGAGGTATTTCAAAACTAGATTCCACTCAGAGTCTTTGATACCCAGCTTGGTGCGCAAGGTAAGGAAATTATTTATGAACTCTGACACTATTTCCCCCCTCTCTTGTCGCAGTGTGGTCCATATCATGTATTAGTCATCATAGTTACCAATAGGGTAATATTGTTCGTTGACCGCATCCACAAAAAAATCCCAAGTGGGCTCGACCCCATATATTTCAGACTTCATTGTGGAACTTTTCTCCCAGTAAGTTTCCCACCAATGTTTGACATGGGGGAGAGCCTTAAGGAGTGCGAAGGTGATATTTTCCCTATCAAAGAAATTATGAACAAATAAATAACCTTCTAACAGATTTAACCATTTTTCTAGGGCATCTGCATCTATCTGTCCTTCAAATAAGGGAATATCAAAATTAACTTGTACCTTGAAAGGCGAGGTGCCTCCAAAGTGGTCGCTTGATGAAGATGAATCAGTTGTTATCGACAGGTGTTGAAGGAAGTGAGAAAAATTCTCCATCATTCCGTCCCTTTGTTGCGTGAGAGCTTGCTCAAGCAAAAGATTAATAGAATCTCCTGCTCTATTGTTTTTCTTTTCCTCTACCATGGTGGGTTTCTTGGGCATGTGAGAGTGATTGTCCTCAAGAGAGACAAGCTTGAGACCCAACTTTCTATACTCGGACCTCGTCTGGGACATGCACTGAAAAACGATCAAGAGAAACCTTCTCTGATACCACTGATCCAAATTATTTTTTAGAATGAAATGAAAGTAGAGATATTACAATGAAATACACATAAATATTGCCAGAAACAGAGAAATACAGTAATACATGATTTCTATTAATGAAATAAATGTACAGAGACTATAAAAATACAGAGTGAAAGACTCGCTAAAATGGTGGCAACTTATCTCTGAAAAGAGATGTGACAGCTATGCTCATTGGCAAGAAGATGATTTTTACAATGAGGCTCCAAAGGCCTTTTTAACATAAGGAAAATCCAAAACCCTAACCCCGGAAGATGAAAATCCAAAAGGTTTGCGGGCCCCGATGGGGGTAGTTGATACATCAACTTCTCGGGGGTGTAACTTTTTTATACGATCTATGTTTGGGGCGCTCGATACATCATTGGAAAGGTATAACCGAGAAGAATGATTTTTGAATGGTACAAAAGAGTTTCTTGGATAATCTCCTAGACCCAAAATCCCCCAAAAAACGTCGTTTAGGGCCTCAAAACAACCCCAAAAGTTTGGAACCTGAAAAACTGTTGAAAAACTGCCAAGGTGGAAAATTATTTTTTGAGCTAGTGGAATAGGTGGGTGGCCACCACTATCCACCTGGATTAGTCGACACCTCAACAAATGTAAAAGCAAAGGGACTATGTTTCAATTATGACAACAGGTACAATAAGGGGCATAAATGTGGTGAGAATAAATTATTCCACAAGATTGTGAAGAGGAAGAATATTAAGAATTTGAACCATCACAAGATCTAGATCTAGAATATACTACTCCAACAATATCTTGTCATGCATTAGCCGAAATTAGTACTCCAAAAACCCTCAAGATACAAGGATACACCAAAAATAAAAAAGTAATTGCTTTGTAGATCCAACACTAGAGTTTCAAATAATGATTGCAGATGGAGGTACCATAAATTATTCTTGGAAGTGTCATAGTATTAAGTTCAATATGGGGGAGTATGTTTTGGATAGTCCCATGATTTCTGTCCAAATGGATGGTGTTGATATTGTATTAGGGGTCCAATGGTTACAATCCTTGGGAACAATGACCCTTAATTTTCAAAATCTTTTCATGAGATTTTCCTTAGAAAACATAGTTACCAACTTAATGAGAACTCTCCAGAGTCCTCATTTTTTCCAGTGTGGTTGTTTTTACCCCTAAATCAAAAGGTGGTGCTACCGGTAGCACCCTTTTTTTGCAATGATTAAAATTCATACCCATTAAGATCCGTTGTGTTGACAACTGATGTCATTGTGGACAAAAACTTTAAAATTGACTCTTGAATCGAAAAGTGATACTACCAGTAGCACCAAGTTTTTTTTTGGAGTTAAAATTATAACTTAAATGAAACTGTGGCCTCGACAATGACTACCATCGTCGATAAAAACCTCAAAATTGACTCCTAAATCATATATTTTTTTAACTTTTTAAAATTAACATTAAAAAATAAAAAAAATTGAAATATATATATGAGAGTTGGTTTTTTAAAACCTAAAACAAAAAACAACCATTTTTTAAAAGAAAAACTATAACCGGATTTTTTTTTAAAGAAAAATTAAAAACTAAAAAAACAAAACAATTAGAAATTTTTATTTTTTAAGTTAAAAATAAAAATAAAAAAAGGTAAAAGTAAAGGAAAAACTCAAAAAAATAGAAAACTATATATACAAAACTAACAAAAAAATTTGGAAAAATAAAAAAAAATAAGAAAAACCAAATTTATTTTTAAAAAACTTATAAAGATGTAAAAAAATTAAATAATTATTAAAAAAACTAAAAAACAGATTGAAATACAAACTTTACTATAAAAGATTTAAAAAAAATAACCTAAAATTTTTAAAAATATATTTAAAAAAAACAACTTGAAATTGAAAATTTTATAAAAAACTTAAAAAAAAATTAATATATAATTAAAAACCTTAAAACAAAATATTTTTTAAACAATTAAAAAAACATATAAAAAATTACTTTAAAACAAAATTATTAATAATAATAATTAAAATAAAAAACTTTTAAAATAAAATTTGGAAAAAAATAAACTCATACATTGTTGTGGGTGGGCATGGGGTGATGCTTGGCATCACCCCAACCCCCCACGGGCTAATCCCTGGTCCCCATGAGACCATGTCTTAGCCCGTGGGGGGCTGGGGTGATGTATGTCATTTTCGTACATTTTTGGGTTGAGAGGATTGTTCCATTGCATCCATAACGCTTGTTTCAATCAGGAACATTTTTCATTTCACTCAAAAAGGTTTTTGTTTTCCCAAGATACAACCATTTCAATCAGATCTGGAGGTATAAAACCTAAATACGCATTTTTTAAATTTTTGTAGAGTATTATTTTGGTTTATATTCTTTGTTTCCAAGTTTCTACTCTTTTAGATCTGCATATGCTCTTTTCCCCGTGCCCTGTGCGATCTCGACAAATCAAAAACATATAGGAAAATGTGCATCTTCTGGGTAAGCTAACTGTGATCTAACCCTTGTTGTCATAAATAAGCGATGTTTTTTTCTTGTGTGAAAATATTTTTTTTAACACGCTCTCCAAGGTTGTCTTCATCATCAACAACGACAACAACAACAACCCCAATCCTCTTTCTAAACAATACAATATGTTTTTCTAGACCATTTGGTTAAAAGTTGCCTTATTAAGTAAGAGGTCTTGAGTTCAAGTCTCTCTTTTTGTTACTTTTTTTGAAAAAATCCATGTTCAAATTGTAAAGTGTATTTCACTTCAAGTATAAAAGTGAATCACTATAAGTAGCTTTAATATTTTATTTTAGAGTTATTTATTTTGCATACAACTTTTCTTTTATAAAGTAACTTCATTATAAAAGTGATCCTCACTTCTCTTTATAAAAGTGGGTCACTTCATAAAGAAACTTACACCACCACGTGGTCCTTTGGTTATCGTTTATGCTTTTTTTTTAAATGGCATAATTTTCACATCTGAAGTCTATTTTCAGTGTCGTTTTTTTCAAACCGCCTAATTTTTGGAGATCTTTCCATCCAGATCATCAGTTTCAGTTTTTAAAACCATATTATCTAAATATTTAATATAGATTCTAAAAGTAATATCTTGCTTACCAACACCAACTACTTCCAATGGAAATCCCATATGGAAGATTTATTAAGAAGTAAAGGCTTGTACTAGATTACCTTGGGAAAGGAAACAACACCCACGGATGCTGATAAGAAAGTCAAATGGAATAATAGGAATGATGAAGCATGTGGATTAATCAGAATGTCCATTTCTCTTGATTTAAGGTTCCACCTTCAATCAATTAATAAACCCAAAGAAGCTTGGGAAAAGATTGAGTCTGTGTTTGGTA
>SNQJ01S0014624.1:250918-289845 GCA_010110895.2 Picea sitchensis
AAACTTTTCCATGAGTGGTTTGGTCATCTAAACTATTGCTCCTTGCAACAACTATGTAATCAACGGATGGTGACTGGTCTTCCTCTTGTTTCATGCAGAGATGGAGTTTGTGTCGATTGTGTTCTTGGCAAACATCATCGGGACAGTTTTGAAAAATGTGCCTCTTGGCACGCCTTGGGCCCTTTGCAACTTATTCATAGTGATTTGTGTGGTCCACTTTCTTCTCCTTCTTTTTATGGGTGCAAGTATTTCTTAAATTGCATTGATGAATTTTCCATACGTACTTGGGTTTACTTCTTAAAACTTAAGAGCGAAGTTTTTGACAAGTTTTTGGCCTATAAGGCCCTTGTAGAAAAGAAATTTGGACATCAAATTAAAAAGTTAAGAACAGATAATGGAGGAGAATATGTGAACAATAATTTTACAAGTTACTGCACTACACAAGGCATCCAAATGCAACACATTGTTCTATATACACCACAACAAAATGGTGTTGCTGAGAGAAAGAACCGCACATTAAAAGAAATGGATAATTGTATGATCTAATCTAAGGGATTAAGTCTAAATTATTGGGCGGAAGAAATCAATTGTGCAAATTGCATAGTGAATCACACTCCCACAAAGGCTCTTAAAAATATAACAACGGAAGAAGCTTGGAATAAAATTAAACCAAATGTAAGTCACTTATGTGTATTTGGCAGTATAGCATGGGCTCACATTCCTGATGAGAAAATGAAATAATTGCAGCCTAAAAGTGAGAAGTGTATATTTGTTGGTTATTATAAAGATGTCAAAGGTTATAGAATTATTCAACCACATTGTAATGAAATTATTATTAGAAGAGATGTTAAATTTGATGAAAATATCTTGGCATGCAAGCCTAATTCGACGATTGTGCCTTCTTAGGCCTGCGAGCCATCTTCAATGTCCGTGCCTTCTTCTGTTCCTATTCTGGTTTCTTCTTCAGATCATGACAATGAGGATGAAAATCCACCTTCGCATGCTCACCTTCCTCTAGTTGATTCMTTTGAACCTGAACCAGCACCAGTTCCATCGCTTCCTAGATGGGTCCATTCAACACGAGAAGCAGTTGGTGATCTTGTCGGTGATCCTTCATATCAACATCGGACATGTTCATAGTTCCAGTGAGCCTCTTYTCTTTTGGCTCAAATTTTAGAGACTCGTGATCCAGAGACATTTGCAGAAGATTTAGGTCATCCAGATTGGGATACATCAATGAATGAAGAGTATCGTTCTTTAATGGAAAACGATACTTGTGATCTTGTACCTCTTCCAAAAGGAAGAAAAATTTTCATATGTAAATGAGTCTACAGAACTAAGTATGCATCAGATGGTAGTGTTGAAAGACATAAAGCTCGGTTAGTTTCCAAAGGATTTTCGATTTTTCCCAAGTTGAAGGAATTGACTATAATGAAACCTTTGCCCCTATAGCCAAAATGAATTCCATCCGCCTTGTTCTTTCCCTTGCCGCCTCACATAAATGGGAGGTCCATCAGATGGATGTTAAATCCACCTTCTTGCACGGAGATTTTCAAGAAGAAATATGCATGGAACAACCTTCTGGCTATGTCCATAATGACTCTAGCCTTGTTTATCACCTTAAGAAATCTCTTTGTGGTCTTAAGAAAGCTCCCCGAGCTTGGTATTATAAAATGGAAAAATTTATTATTGACATAGGATTCTCTAGATGCCATTCTAATCCTAATGTCTATACCAAGAAAGTAGGAAGCCATCTCATAATCCGTGTCCTTTATGTTGAGACCTTATCCTTACTAGTAGTGACTCAAAACTTTTAAACCGTTTGAAAACCACCCTTAAGAAGAAATTTGAAATGACAGACTTAGGTTTTTTGCACTATTTCCTTGGCCTCCAAGTTTTGCAAACCAAATGAAGGAATTTTTCTTTCCCAGACTAAGTATGCTTGTGACCTTCTTCGTCACTTTCACATGGATGATTGTAAACTATCCCCTTCTCCCTTCCAATATGGAGTCAATACTACTGCCACCTGTACTTCTCCCGAAGTTGATTCCACCCTATATCGCCAGTTAGTTGGTAGCCTCTTATACTTGAATCATACTCGTCATGATATTTCCTTTGTTGTTGGTATTTTTTCCTAGTATATGCAAACACCCCATTAAATCCATTGAAAATAAGCTAAAAGGATACTTCGTTATGTTCGTGGTACAATTCAGTTCAGGATACATTATAGTTCAAAGGGGACTCTTTTATTGGTTGGTTTCATTGATTCAGATTGGGTCGGCGACCCTAATGATCGAAAGTCTACTGCAAGTTATGTTTTCAGCCTTGGTTAAGGACTTGTCACTTGGGCCTGTAATAAACAACAGGCTATTTCACTTTCTTCAGTAGAAGTAGAGTACCGAGCAACAGTAAATGCAAGTCAGGAAGACTTGTGGCTTCGACAGATCCTTTCAGAGTTTGGATTCCAGCAGCAGCATCCAACCAACCTTTGGTGTGACAATCAGAGTGCCATCAAGCTCGCCAAATACCCATTTCAACATCAGCGCAGAAAGCACATCGAGCTACACATGCACTTCATCAAAAAGCTCATTCATGATCAAGTTATTGAAGTGCTCTTTTTCCCTATAGAAGATCAAGTTGTAAACATTTTCACAAAGTCTCTTATAGAAGCGAAGTTTTCGAAACTTCGATTTATTTTAGGAGTTCATGAAGTTGTCATTAAGGGGAGATAGTCTCTAATGCCTCCTTCCTTCTCCTATTGTGTCACTATTGTAAATCCTTCAATCTTATCCCAAGTTGTTCTCAAGGGGGGATGTTAGGATATTTAGACACTTAGGAGTTAGTTAAGATCTACTTGGTCTAATGTGTCGTTAGGTAAAAGTGTGTTTCTTTAGTATGCATTAATATGCATTTGTAGTTAGGAAATCCGATGTTCACGATATGTTATCGGCATAGAGTGATTTGACAATTCATATTCTCCTCGATATTAACGGCCATTGATCCATGGCTTAACACATGATTGGTCCATGATCTCTATTTAAAGAGCATGGAGGGTCATTTTTCGATTATTGATTGTGAGAAACTCTCTTGTAAAATCTCTCTGTAATCTTTTTATTTTTCATTAATAAACTGCTTCAAGTGGTCGTGTTGGTTGGGGTCATGGATGTTTCCATGTAAGGGTTTTACCACGTCAAAACATTGGTGTCTTGATCTTTGATCTGGTTGTGTGAATGGTTACTGAAGGTGTTCGCCCTCTGTTGGAATATGTGTGTTGTTGAACAACACCTTGCCTTTGAAAGAAACCATCTTAAAGGAAAAAACTTACTCAAACCCATTTATGAAAAATAAATGTTGGCCATACTACATGTAGTTAATAAATGACACCCTTACCTAATAGGAAGGCCTTCAAAGTAAAAACATATCATGATATTTTGAAGTACTTATTGGAGAAACAATTGTCTTCATAAGAGAAACAAAAATGGGTTACAAAGATGCTAGGTTATGAATTTGAAAATATCTAGAAAAAAGGAAGACATAATGTTGTGGTAGATGCCCTTTCAAGGAAAGAAGAAGAAACGGAAGGTTCACTATGTGTTATTTATATTATGCAATTTTATTGGGTGGAAGAGGCAAGGATAGAATGGAAGAAATATAAAGAGGTATGCAATATCATTCAACAACTACAATAGGACCCATGTTCATTAGATAATTTGTATGGAAGAATGATTTGCTATGGTATCATGACCACCTACATTTATGTAATAATTTCCAACTCAAACAAAAGTTTCTTATAGAATTGAATACTTCTCCTATAGGAGGACATTCAAGATTGTTGAAAATGTACCATAGGATCAAGAAGGAATTTTTCTTGGAAGGTATTAAAACCGATGTTCAAAATTTTGTGCCTAAATGTGTGGTCTGCCAACAGAATAAGGGAGAGACAATCAAGACACCAAGTCTCCTACAACCATTAGCTATACCAATTCAACATTGGGAAGAAGTTTCAATGGATTTTATTACAGGTTTACCTAAATATGAAGGAAATATTGTCATCGTGGTAGTAGTGGATCGACAGAAAAAGTGTTCCCATTTTAGCTCTCTTTCTCATCCTTTTAAAGCAAGTATAGTAGCCACAACATTCATGGAAACAGTTCAAAATATGCATGGAGTCCCCAAGATTATTATAAGTGATAGAGATCCTATTTTCATTCGATATTTTTGGACTTAATTATTTTCTTGTTTGGGTACTCAATTCCCTCACAACTCATCTTACCATCCTCAATTTCATGGGAAAATTGAGATTGTGAATAAATGTCTCATTGGATATCTTCGTTGCTTTGAATATGATAAACAAATGCAATGGGTCAAGTGGTTTCCCTTGGTGGAATGGTGTTACAACACATCCTTCTATACTTCATAAAAAATGTCCCCATTTTTGGCACTTTATGGATATCATCCTCCATCCATCACATCACCCTTGAAAGGGGCTGCAAAGGTTCAAGCAGTGGAGAACCACATATGGCACCAACAAGAGGTTCTCAAACTACTTAAGGACAACTTGGTTATGGTACAAAATAGGATGAAACAACAATCATATCAACATCACTGTGAAAGGGAATTTGAAATTGGGGATTGGGTATTTCCGAGGATACAACCATATAAACAGATGTCCCTCAAGAAACAAAAGAAGGACAATAAATTAACACCCAAATATTATGGCCCCTATAAGGTTTTGCAAAGAATTGGAAGTATGTCTTACAAATTGGAGTTTCCTCCATCTTCAGGTGTACATCCATTATTCCATGTTTATTTCTTAAAATATGCTAGAAAAAATTTTAGCTCCTCTATTGATACCTCCATTAAGCTTTGGTTTGCTTCTTTTGGGACAAATCTAGGAAAAAATAAGGTTATTTCTAGGATCTTGTCTATGTTAACTTTGTTTGGATCTAAATAGATTGACAAGAAGTAAGAGACTCCCGCCTTTTCTATGTGTTTAAATTATATTTCTTTAATTCCATGTAGATTTCCAATTTCCCATCTTTTATTCATGTTTTCCTTGTGATTTACAAAATTATAGGAAAAGGAAATATTTTCATCTCTTTTTTCTAGCCATATTGCTTTGTTGTTCATCCTCCAATTAGAATCTCTTCTTTACAACAATATTTTTTTAATTTACATATTCCTAAGGTTTTTCTTCTCTTATTTAGAAAAAATTCCTTCCAATTTTTTAGCATATAAGGATAAAAGTTGGCTCTTTACCCCATTTAAGTCCTTATCCATGTCTAAGAACATTTTTTTTTAAACATGCAACTACTATCTTTTTCACCTTATTTAACACCCCTACAAATTGGAAGATAGCTTAATCCCTTGGGTTTTTTTGCATACCCTATCCATTATTCATTTACTATAGTCACACATTCTTCAGCATTTAACCACTCGATATTGAACTTGAAATCGGTTGATGGATTTGTTCATTTTCTATCTGTTTGAAGAATGATTGGAGAGTGATCATAACCCCCTCCTACTTCCACCCAAGTTCTAATTTTTTCAACTTCTAGCATTAGTGTTTTAGACACCTAAAACATATCAATAATTTTGGAAACGCTTGCATCTCCTATCCTATTATTCATCCATGTTGGGACAAGATTGATAGGGTCAATGTCCACTAATCCAACCTCCTCTATCTTGAACCTTAAGAATTCAACCAAATTGTCTAGTTTGGAAACCTTACCCAAAACCTCTGACCTGCTTACGATAAATTTTAGATCTCCTTTTATTATGATCCTTAGATGCCATAGGGTTCTTTGTGCAAACAAATACTCCCATAATATATTATTTTCCTCATAAATACCATAGCAATTTAGCATCAAGATAATTTTCCCAATTTCTTGAACCATGAACTCTATATTGATGCCCACTGTAAAAAAACAAAGAGTTTAGTAAGTGTGTCTTAATTTGTTTCCCCGTTATTAAATCTCGTGAATTCCCATTTGAATCAATCACAAGAAATTTCATTCCTTCAACAGTTTCCTTAGAGATTCAACCAAATTTCTCCCTTCCCCCGGAGTTTCTTGTAATATGATTTGGAGGAGCTACCAAAACCTCTCACATTTAAGGATAGAAAGATCATAGGGAAAGATTTGAGGGGTTAAGTCTTGCTCTAAGGACCCTTGTTATGGATTTTTGTTTCCCTTGTTTTATCTCATTCAAGGTCTTCTCTTAGGAATGGTGCAAGAAGGAATTTATCCCTATATTATTGATTGTATTCCACTAATTGGATCAAAACGTAAACCCCCCTCTATAAACTATTTCCATTTATCCCTTTCTCCCTTCCTAGGAATTAAGTGGTATCTATATTTATACTTGTGGAAAGACGAATCTATTAAATTAGCATTCAATGAGTCTCTTATTTTCCCAGTTCCCCTTTTGATTATCACACTCCTCCTTGCCTTTGAGAATATTAATTTTCTCTTCCCCGTTGTAGTTTAGATTCTTCATTTCCTTCTTAGATGTCCTATCTCTTGAGACTTTGGATTTCCTTTTAGCTTCAACTAGTGAATTCCAAGTTCCCTTCCCCCCCATATCATCATCACCATTGTTTGAAATAATGGATAAATTTGATGTATATTTTGCTAACTTACCAAGAATAACCCCTTGAAGTTACTCCTACACTCTATCTTATGTATGTTCTTCTTCATATCTTCCTTAAATTCTAAGCAGTCCACTAGATTGATGATGGACTCTACTAATTGAGTTTGTTCACAATCCTTTACCTTCTCCTTATCTTCACTCCCATTATGAACATATATATCTAAACCTCTCCCTATTGATTATCCCTTCAATTTATCTCCCTCACTCCCAGCACCATTTTTCGATTCAATGGTTGATATTAAGGTTTTTTTCGACAACATTATCATGTTCTTAAGTTCATAGTTGCAAAAGATGGTGATTTAACCGTAAAAAAAGGCATTATCCATAGCACCACTTTTCGAAACGAGGTTTGATTTTGGTGTTTTTGACCCAAAAATATGGGTTTTTAGGTCCACTAAAGTTATCATTTTGAGGTCACAATTATTGTCAAGTTGGTAACTTTGTTACTATTTAGTACAAGCACAACAAATCCAATAAAGTATGAATGGGTGCAATAACACTAATATCCAGCATGGTACTAATTAGGGAAGTTAAGAAAGTACAAAAGAAATTTTCTATGTAAGGGATGATATTAGGTTAGTGGGTCTTTTTGGTATCTACCCAACCTAGTTTCAAGCTTAGTTAGTGTTTGTGGTGGCTACATTTTTTACCTACTCTTTATGTATAAAATGCATCTATATGTCTCTCCTTGAGTTAATTGTTAAAGGAAGCATTGTATTCCAAAAAAGAGAGTAAATTTAGGTGCATAATTCTTATATTATTTGACTTGGAAAATTTAGTTAATAGCTCCATATTACAAAGGGTAAGGGAAAAATCACTCTATCACTATGATCCTATTTCATTTCTTGTAATCTAAATAATAGGAATTTAAAATAATATTGAAAATAAAACTAATTGAAAGTTAGTGTAGATATCTCATTTTTTCCTCAAAAAAAATATTTATATTCATGAGTTGTGAATATACATGTTGTTGTCCCTAATCGAGACTTTCCATATCCAACCTATCCTTCAAAAATCAGCTTACAAATCCTTTGTTTTTTCGTCATACTTATTATACATCCTCACAGAATATACAAAAAAACAAAAACGAGGACACAATTACCCCACTCTACCTACCAACCACTACAAAATTGTTCTTATTTTCTAATCAGTACATCAATCATTGAACATTACAGAATTAAAACTAAATCTCCATGATTGTATCTCCTCCCCATCGATGAATTCATAAAAACCCGTAGCCCCAACAAGAAGAGACAAAGCTTCTTTGGAGATTTCAATAACTTTACCATTGAGTTTCCTATATATGTGACTGAAAAAAAATACATTCAAAGGAATGAAAAGCATCTAAAATGTCCTTCAATAAGGGACCAAGCCTCAGATCTTCCACCATTTTTTTTTTCTTTTCCCAGTCAATGACAAGTTTGGAATCACCCAACACCTGTATCTTTTTTACCCCTTTTTTCATTGAGGCCTCCAGCAAGGTCCATAGAGAAACAAATTATACTATGTTATTAGAACCCCCCCCCATGTGCATACCTGATATTAATGTAGTGGTATTGATTTATGAAGAGAAAAATCCTACCCCACACACAAGAGGGTAGCCTTGGCTAGCTCCATCAAAAAATCCCCTATGGATTTCATAATCCAAATCTAGCATCATCGGGACCCTCAAGATTTTATACTTTGGTTCCACCATGAATTCCTTTGAACGCATTGAAATAAGGTCGGTCGTGATAATCAATTGTATGTCCTCGTTCCTGAAGATGTTGGAATTGTGTTCCCAATATAATCCAAAGACCAATATACAAGGAAATCCTTCAAACTTTTTAACAAATTTATTTGTGAGTTAGTCTCTAAGGCAATCCTCTAGACTCTAGTTTGTCCAAGTATATTTCGGCTTGAATTCTACATAAATGATCTTAAACACCTACACTACATAAGGACACCATATAAAAATTCTAGAATAAAATTTAACATGAGATTTACATAATACACACCTGCTAGGACCAACCCATCCACATTTAATCCAACTTCCCAAGTCAACAGTTTATCATTCAGGGAAAGAAGCTAAAGAGTATTTTTTCATTTCAAAGGGGAATTAATCTTTCAAAGTGTGCCCCACCACCATTGTTTTTCTCCTGTGAATTTTTCCTCCATTACACTTGGTAACCCAACTTGGCTTTGAATTCATCATTACCTAGATTTTAATACCAACAAAGGATGTCCTCCTCCTCGTTATCCAATCTGATGTAATTGGAGACAATGTTACCAATGAACTTGTTTCATTCATCTACATCATCCCCAACTAGATCGATATCCTCCATTTATTTCCACCCTTTCTTGCCTTTGGATTGAGGCGTCTAAGCATTTGCATCCTCTAGAGACAAAATGCTCTCCTCATGAATCATCTGAAGAAGGGAATTCAAGAAGAAAAAGTCATTACCTGCTCCAAACCATGGGTATTCACCGTGATGAACTTTCCTTCCATTACCGATCCTTCAAACAATCCATTTCCCAACTAAGGGGAATGCATATACCAAATCCTTTTGGATTATAGAACCTTTGGAAGACTTCCTTGGTTGTTAATACCAATCTTCAATGGACAATCCCTGAAAAATAGTTTGATTTCATGACCCTTCCCCAAAGAGAGGAGTTGTGAGTAAGTCTCCACAGACTTCTGACAACTAGAGGCTGGGAAAAGGAATAGATGTTTTTAATACACCAACCCCCCTAACTTCTTAGGGGAGGCCACTCCACTCCACTTGACCAAGATTATGCCTCATATTTTCAAGATCCAGACCATAAAATTGGAATGTAAGCATTTGAATTTTTATTAAAATTCCTTTGGGAATAGTTTCAATCAAGGTCCAATACACGAGAATGCTCTCTAGAACTGACTTCAGAAGAACCAACCTTCCTCCTCTAGAAATTAACTTGTTCACCCAAACTGACACCCTAGCCTCAACTTTTGTGACAAACCAACACCAATCAACAAATCTATAATTGTATGTCTTGGGAATAAACCCAAGATATTTAAAGCCAGCCTCCAACTCCCTAGTTGGAAATGGAAGGAGATGATTAATCTATTGGGTGACAGGACCAGGAAAACAATTAGGAATTAAACAAGATTTTTCTATATTGAAATACATTCTCATGGCTTTACATTAAAACTCCAGAACTCCTTTCAAAGAAGAGGTCTCCCTTGGAGATCCATTGGCGAATCACAACACATCATCAACAAACAAGATATGGGATATAGATTCGTTACCATAAACCTTTACCCCTCTCATTACTCCTTTACCTTTCACATATGATATCAACTTACTCAAAGGTTTAAATATGATTCTAAATATAAAGGGAAAGTGAGGACATCTCTGAATGAGACCACACAAAGATCAAAAAAAAATTAAAGGAGCACCATTAATGAGAACCACAAATGAAACAGACTGAACACATCCCAAAATCCAATTTACCATTGATAATTCCATACCAAGTTGCAGCATCACCAAATAGAGAAAGGTCTAGCTCACTTTGTTGTAAGATTTAGAGAGATCCAATTTAAGGATGGATACCGACAGATTGGATTTTTTAACTAAATGCATGGACTCTTGCACTAATGCCACAACATCATGGATTTTTCTTTTATGCTAAAAACCAAATTGCTCTTTGTATATGATCTCACTAAGAATCGACTTCAAACATCATGCAATAATCTTAGAAATAATTTTATAAGTCACATTGCAACAAGCAATTGGGCGAAAAATCCCCAAAGGATACCCTATCCTTCATTTTAGGTATAAGAGAGATAAAAGTGGATTTTAAGAACCATCCCTGATCTCTAGGAATATATTACAACATTATACAATTCCTCCTTCAATAGATCGTAAAAACCAAGATATAATTATATTGTAAGGTCGTCGTGCCCTAGGCTCTTCCCTCTTTGCATACAGGAGAGAGCCAAAAGGACCTCTTCCTCATAAACTTCTTTGGTCAGTGAATGATCCATCTCTTCAATAATAAATGGATTAAATTTTGAAATCACTTCCAACATCTCCTAGGTTGGGCACCCTACAAGTTCCTGGAAAATATATTTGAAATGTTGCACTCCTTCCTCCGCCTTATCCTTAAAGAAGTGCACCAAGGTGCCATCCATTGCTTTAATATCCCATATAGTATTAAGTTTCTTCCAATAGTTTGTGAACTGATGGAATAATTTTGAATTGTTGTCACTTGATTTGAGTCATATATCTCTACTCTTTAATATCCATGTATGTTCCTCCTTTTCCAAGATCGAGTGACACTTGGCTTCTAAAGACTGCAGTTGAATCAACTAAGCAACAAAAAGGGAACCATTAATTTTATCTTTATAAAATTGAGAAATATTATCCTTTGTCTCCTTGCACTGCAAAGCCTTCCTTTCATTGTATGCTTTTAACCATATTTTAGAAGTATCTTTCACTTTCACAATATTGTTTTCAAAATGACTCATAAAAGATGAGGAAGACAAGTGTGAAAGGTGAGCCTAAGTATTAGAGACAAGGTTCTGAAAATCCTCTCCTTCGAGCCAAATTGAATTGAACTTAAGCAGTGATGGAGAAGAAACCTTTGCGTTGTAAAAATTTAAAATAGTTCACATATGGTTAGATAGATCCCCCATTGATTCAATCAACTTCAAAATAAATCGATTGTTCATCAATGATTTTGACACCATAAATATATCCAATTTTTTAGCCACTACTTCCTCGTTAGAATGAAATTTCCTCCAAGTAGGAACTAACTTCACTAGTTCAATATCTATAAGGTGATGTTTCTTGAAGTAGGATTTGAAAAAAAACACTATGCAAATCATGTCAAGGAGAAGCTCCCCAAACTTCTCTTAAATATAAGGTCAGGTTTAAATCTCCACCTATCAGAATAAGTGTTGATGTTTTGGTCGTTGCGGGAGGTATTAACCTCCATGTGTAACCTATGACTTAGAATAGAATATTCCAGAAGCAAGTGAACCATTAAAAATATGTGTGGAAACCCTAGAAGATAAGTTGTACTAGCAGAATAAATAATATTAGAATATTATCTTCCATAAATACAAGTCGTCTCCACATGAAAAAGATAAAAAAAAAAATATAATTACTAGAAAGTCAGGTCGGCCCAGCCAGAAAAGTCACTAGATAGATTAATATAAATAGAGGATATTTTATCTCATTTGGATACCCAATCAGAGCACAAGTATTGTGGAGAGTTTCAGTTGCATCTGTAAGGAGGAATAAGGGTGTATGGTCATATCTTGGTCTCGGTCTCTCTCTAGTGCTATCAAGTGACTCTCTTGGTGAAACTCTTGGTGATATTCTTGTTAAGTATGGCGCAAGGTTGAGAGAGTAGTGCAGTTGTAGTTGTCGCAGTTGTGTATGGCACTTATGATGTGGATATGGAGACTCTCTTTCTTGTTCGCTACCATTGGAGAATGAGCGCTCTACTTGTCTTAAGTCATTGCTACAGTTAGCAGGTAGGGTTTGTCTGTTGATTCTAGAGTAGGCTTGTCAGAATTATTATTAGTAAAGTTTAGTGTGGTCGGGGGTGGAATATGTGAATTCCTATGGTTGGGTGACAATGATGTGACATTATCTATGGTTAAACGAGCATACCAAAATTTCAACATGGTATCAAAGTTGGTTTCCTTCGTAAGAGTCTAACCGTTGGAAGGAAGATCCTTAGTTTCCCTCATTTTCAAACTCATTGAGCACTTACTGAACTCACTAAGAAGGTCACCTAAGTAGGGAGCATCTCTATCCTAGATCATATCTGCAAATTTATGAAGTTGAGAAATTAGGGTTTCCTCATAAAACCCTAGGTCTATAGTGCCAGTTGCAGTGCAAGTTCCTTCATGCTATTTCCTTCATGCCATTTGCAGCACCAGTTGCAGTGCCAGTTGCAACACCACTTGCAGTGCCACCACTAGTTGCAGTGAAATTTTATGTGAAGTGTTGGGACTAATTTTTGGTTGTCCTAGTGATCCTTACCCTAGCACATCTCCAACTACCTTTAGATTCCAATTTGGAGCACCTTTGAAGTTTTAAGGTTCATCATTGCTTTTAGTTGATGTCGGATGGTGCCACTACCTGTCGATGTTGTCGGAGGTATGTACTTATATATATAATTCTTTCATTATTTTGAGTGTGATTGTAGGAGAATGGATCTCTCACAATCGTAGTTCTAGAGGGGTCTCAAACCCATCACATTCAGAGGAACAGTGCACTCTAGGTTTGATTGTTTTCAGATGCCTCTAGTTGTCATGGAATTATTGTAATATTTTGAACATCAAGTTGTATTTTGGTCTATTGAAGTTATAGTAACCTTTGTTCAAAGTTAAATTTATAAGTTGACTCTAGTCAAAGTATTACATTGATTAAGGTTGAGATTTTAGAGTTTATTTGCATTATATTCTCTAACTTAGATTTCTGTCAAGAAATCATATTGTCTTAAGTACAGGGGAAAGGTTGAAGAGAATATTTTTCATCTTGAGTGAAGGAGACTCAAAAGAAAATCAACAACACTCATTCTTGAAGATAAGACTTTGGGTTCTAGGTTTGATTGATTAAATTAATAAGTTTCCAATTTTCACATATCAAGTTTGATAACTGCGACATTACTAGTTGTGACAACAATCCTTGAAAGGTTCTATTACTGCTAGATACAATGAATACTTGGAATCATGTGAGTACTATTGATATAAATTCTCATTGTACTTGGTCACAAGATGAACTAACATCTCCTCTAGGAGATACTTCTTGGTTTGCTTCCAGGCAAGTCACAAGCAATAGCTCTAAGAAGGAGCTACTGTGATTATTGTTCTCGTTCTTGTTTTTATTATTGTAAGAGTATTATTCTTGTCTACTATTTTTCCCTTTGTTTTCCTTGTTCCAAGCAGGTCACAGGTGATAAATTTGAGGGAAGTTATAGCGACAATTGTAGGAGACAACAGTAACATCAGTGTAAAAAGAATCCCAGATGCACCATCCAAACCAATCCATAAAAGAAGGCAATTGGTAAAGAGAGGTAAATTACAACTCATCAATTAATGTACACATAAAAAACCAAAATCAAGATCAAATTAACTAATAAAAAATTAAGGCATATGAGAGCATGATATAGTGACAATACAGAGAAATGGTCAATAGACATCAACGTGGGCGGGGGTACTTTTGAGGTAAATATATACAAAATGATGAAAACCTATTAATTTTTTTATGACCAGAGTAGGTGTATACATATGATAGGGTCTCATAACGCTACATAAAGGTGCCTATGAATCTACAAATCCCCAACAGGTACACACGCACCCCACCCCCAGAAAAAGAAAGAAAAGATGAATCTCTTCAAAAATAAGAGCGGGCTGAAAGACAGAAAGAAAAAGATGAATCTCTTAAAAAATAGGAGCAAGGCAGTTTTTAGTGGATCTACTTAGAAATTGAGAGAGAAGCCATTGCACAGATACACAAAAAATGTAATGGTATATATCACAATAAATAGAGATACATCAGGCATATATAGTTCGAATGAGATCCAACTTATTCCACTCTTGGAGGGAGAGGTTGAGAGAATCTCTCAACATCCTCCCAAACCAATCCCTAAACTCTAGTATGCATCATGAATGAAGCATTATCTCTAACACCCCCCCTTAATGCCTACATTACACAAAACTTACAATAGAGCAGACTATCCAGATAAGAAGTTGTGTAAACAACCATATACATCCATGTACCAAAGAAGAAGAAGACGAAGAAGGGTACTTTTGCGAGATACATAGTATCTCATATGGAGATTGATTGTAAGGAGAAAAAGTCTCCAAAGATGACCGACCAAATCCCTCTAGTGCATTTGATCACTCTTCACATCATCAAGAAGAGTTAGTAGAGCCAGAAGAGCCTACCCAAAATTGTTGCAGTAACAAAGAAGAGACCATCATGCTCCCATGAAACTTTGTAGGATGCAACATTGATGAGCCATATCATGAGGAGCAGATGTCTCCAAAGATTATATAGACTCAGAGGGAGTCAAGATTCAAAGGGAGAATGGAGACTCAGAGACTTTCAGATTCAGATGGAAGAGAGAAACGTCTTTTGGAACTAGCAGATAGATGCCATGGGTTGAGAAGGCTATATCTAAGCTTCAAAAGCTTCGAGGAGATATGAGATATCATGGGAAGACTCCCTTGCTTCATTAGACTTTGTTACAGGGACTGAGGAGGAATCCAGTCAGAAGGCATGGGATATATATATATATATATATATATATATATATATATATATATATATATATATTCCTTGGTTTTGAGACAAGAAGGGAATCGATTGGTGAATTTCAGTTTGCCTTGGTTTTGAGACAAGAAGGGAATCCAGTGGTGAATTTCAAGTTGATCTACAAGATCAAGCATGTTGTAGATAAATAGCCTAGAGATGTGCATAGCCTAATTTGTGTCCAGAGGATTCTCCCAACAAGAGGGAGAAGACTATGCTGAGACACTTTCTCCATGTTGGTTACTTCTTTAACTGACCCAGGTTCTGATCTCAACCAGGTTTCCAACAAAACCAAAACTATCGGCCCTACTGGTAAACCATAAAGCAATGTTGCACACAGGGTGCACATCACAGTCTCACCCGAGATAGATTTTATGGGGGACTGCAATAATCAGGTGTTTTCAATCTAGGAATGAGTGGGGATTGTGTTTATATTTGTTTCCTTATACATCATTCTTGTTTAATCATTCTTCTACTTCTATGATTCATTCCTCTTTAAACTTATGCATGCATGTTGATATAACTACTTTACCCATTTATTCTTGAGCTAATGATTAACAAAAAAGTAAATCATTCATTATCAATCACATAGAACACAAGGTTTATGGTGGTTCACCCCCTCCTGGGGATACGTTCACAAAGACCTGGCTTCTCTACTCTTTTACTTATTGTGCTGCAAAATCTTGCGTTGTACGTATTACATCTTCAGTATTACAATCAAAATGAGGGTAGGTACCCTCTGGGAGGATGACTAGATCACACCAGGCTCCTTAGCCTGTGACCTAACCCTCAAGGATTAACTTATTCAACTCTACTACAAGAACCATAACAAGACTTGCTGCAATAATCAATTGACCTCCCCCCAACCTAGACCTCCTAGGTCCTTATTTATATTATTTTATAGACTTATAGTCGTTACAATCTTTGTCAAAAACCCTAACCTTAACATGGTTAGGCCTATCTGCATGCACGCCATGTTGCTTTTCCTCATGCATGTTGTTTTTCCTTCTTTTTCTGCATGTTTCTTTCCTTCCACCTTTTGCGCGCTCTCCAAAAATAGGTCTTTCTTTCCAAAAATGGGCATGTTCCCAAAACATATCTTTCTCCCAAAAATAGGCCTACGCCCAAAATAGACTTTCTTCCCAAAACAGGCATGCACCCAATAGGCCCCCAACACTGACATGTGGCTCGTCCCAATCCACTCAGGTGGTGCATGATCCTTGTATAGCCTTTTCCAAGCTGTGGAACTTCTCTGGTAGTTCTTTCCTTTTTCCTTCACATGCGCAGTTTTATCTGTTATCCCCTCAACCATCTGCGATGTTATCTATTCTTGTAGTAATGTTGTGCTCTCTTAATGTGCATGTGCCATCCTTTTCTTCTCTTCCTCCAGCTGCGCAATTATTTGTGTTGCTTGTTCTTGGAGGGGCTCCAACTGGGCTTGTCTTTCTTGCTTATTGATCTGCGTTGTTTTTTACTACGTCTACAGGGTCTTCATCTCTTGGGTACCCTTCAATCACTCGCTAATGCTCATGTTTTTTTGTCACTGCTTAAACTCATGTATGGCATCATTGATTTTCTCATCTTGTTGGTCCAACTGGTGGACCTTTTCATCCTCTTCCAAAATGGTCCAAATCTGCATAGTTATGTTGAACAACTCTGCGACTTCTCTTGATTCCCTTTCCATCTCCTCTATCTAGAGTGTGGTTCTCTATTCTCTTTTCTCTCAAACCTCAGGAGGGGTCGTAGGATTAAGTTTTTCTTTTAGCTCCTATATTTCTTTCCTATATCCCTTAATCGTCTGTGAAATGATCTTTATATTTTCCTATGCACTCCTATCTGATGCTTGCGCGCTATCTGGAATGCGGTCGTATACCGATGTTAGCCCCTGCTCTAGCTTGTCATCACATTCTTTTTCCTCTTCTTTCTCTGAGATCAATTGGTCGCATGTGATTTGTAACATTCCTGTGACTCCCCTACCCACCTCCAATTTAGTGGCATCCACGTGGACTTGGATTGTACTTCCTGCATTATACTAGCCTGGAGTCTATATAGTTCCTTTGTGGGTATCTACACCATGACTACCTCAAAATGGTAAATTTCCCCCATGGGTTTATGCGTAGTCTCTTGATCAATTCTGGCCATGTTCTGTGTGACTGTGAATGTATCCCTGCCTTGCACTACTATCTAAATTGTCTCATCTCCTTCTTTCTACGCGGGGGGGCGTTGTGTCTTTTCCCGTTGTTGCTTGTGGCATGTGGTACTGCATGAATTTGTAATTGTTGTAGAGTTTCATGGAATTCTATGAGTTTGGACATGATATCTTATCTTTGTGCTTCTGCAGTGAAAACCACCTCTTCCCCCCTATCCTAGACCTTGTCCGCCACGAACTTAGCATCATCATCTATCAAGGTGATGACTGGGTCCTCCTTAGTGTACTTCATCTTTTTACATGTCTCATCTACCTGCCTTGTCTTCCTTTTTGTTTGTGAGGGTTGTGCCCCACTCGTCGTTGCATGTGCCCTTTCCTCGCTAGCCTGAGATGTGTCCCCCTTTTGGAATCCTGATCAATGTATGTCCTAGGCACCGTTGTTGTCCTCCTCTGTCTCTTTGGCATTGTGTTGCTTCTTGACGCATGAGTGCGTGCTGCATCCTTCCTAGTGTTAGCAGTTGGGATGTTTGTCTTTGTTGAAGGACCTACTTTGACTTACCCCTTAGGTTTGGTTAATTTCATTGTGGTTGGCCTTGTTGCTGGCTTTTCTACTGGAATCTTCCACTATGCTAGCTAGTCTTTTATTATCCAGTCAATATCTTCCCTTGTGACACAATATTGAATCTCCAACCATTCCTTCTTTAGATCCCTTGCGGCCTAGATCCACATGTGTTGCCTAGATATGATGCCCAACTGAACATTACTCCCTTCGTGCACTTTGTGAAAACTCCAATGACCCCTGCTGGAGCCTCTTCTTTTCTACACTTCCTCAATAGCTTGCAATCCATGAGCTTGTTGGCGAACCTTGTCGCGTTATTATTGATATATTTAAGCACAATGCCCATGTTTCCTCTGCTGGTACCAAATTGTGCCTTGACTAGCTTGATGATCTCCTTCTCACGTGCTTTATTGTCTAAGTACTCCTCTGATCGAGCGCCCACTGTGGGTAATCCTGTAATTTTGGCGATCAATGTCACATCGAGTTGTACCGGCCTATCCATCCAAAGGATGCCACCATGTACCTAGGCTAGCGCGTGTTTGACGCAAATCCAAACATTTTTAACACGCCTGAAGTGCGGTATGTCTAGGATTTTCATTATCCCGAAGTTGTAGAGCCATGTTATCCACTATGTGGGCTTCATGATCGGTTTCCCTAGGGGTCCAATTTATCCTGTGTTTTCTGGGTAGGATTCCTCGACCAAATATGGGAATTTTGTTGCATCACGCACATAGTGGTCCAAGTACCTTAGTTTAGGTAATTTTCCGAGCATGTCCTCCATAATGACCACTGCGCCTGGGAGGTAGGGAAGTGTAATGTATGTGGCATCCTACGTCTCTCTTTTCTGCCCGATGGAAGTTGGGCATGCTTCTATTGTTTTTGTGTCATATTCTTCCCCCTCAAAGTCCAGCTGGTTGGTGATGTCCTCGACCAACACCTCCTCTTCATCGAGGCCCTATTGTTGACCCTTCATTTCATCGGGTTTAGCCAGTGTTTCGAGATTAGGGTTTGTAATACCATTTTGGGTCCCGAAACTCTGCCCTACTTCCCCTTGTGATTCTTTCAATGTTTCATCATCAACCCTTGTCGGGTTGAGTGACTTTGTCTTGGAAGTGGTGGCATATTCGAGCTCAATGACGTTCTCGGGCTCCACCATCCTTTCCTTCCTCCGTTGACCCTATCGAGTAACCCGTACTTACTGCCATGGAGCGCTAAACTTTGGTGGTGTCATGTTGTATTTGATTCAGACACTTTCTCTCTTCTTCGCACAATTATACCTAGGGAACACACTTGCATCTTGCTTTGTGCTAAAAAATCACTAAGTGTCGAGCTAACATGTGATTTCCGCACTTTATAGACTCGATCATAATTGTTTTTCACTTTTTCCATCCATTTGCGTTGAGTCCAATTTTTCCTGTGTTGTCTTTTTATGTTGTCACGATGATTTTTATGCACGACTTTTTTCCCACTTTCCTGTTGTTCAAACAACTTCTACCTATTTTTGTATTTTTCTTTTTTTTCTATTTTTGTATTCATTTTTCTTATTTTTCTAATTTTTATTTATTTTTATCAGTTGTATTTCCTAATATCTACTATAGTACACTATATACATGGTTTTCTTTATGCGTTGTAACTTTTAAGGGTTAGAAGGTCGATTGTCCCTGTATAGTTTCAGTCGACTACCGTTGATCATTCATTTTAGTTATGTTCCTCCCAAATCATTTAGTTGCATAGATCCCCCATCTATGACAGTCTTTACTTCATATGGTCCTAGCCAATGCATTCTGAACTTACAAGGTGTTGCAAAAAATTGTTGTCATAGAGAAGAACTAGGTCTCTCTCCTCAAAGATCTTATTTTTAATGTTTTTGGCATGCCAGGCTTTGTCCCTTACTTTCTGTACTTCTTAGTGAAATCCTACCATAATTTTATCCTCTTCCATTTCCATTAGTTGACTTAATCTCTCATGTATTGTGTCTCTTTATGTCATGTTGGTAATTGTTTCTACGTGCGGACTAGTTATCATGAATTCTAATGGCGCCATTGCTTCATGTCCATACATTAATCTAAATAGTGTATGTCCTGTCAATTTCTTGCATGTGGTCCTGCATGCCAAAAGTAATGCTGGTATTTTCAATTCCCAATCATCCATGTTAACATTGTTGATCTTAGTCAAAGCATTTTCCAAAATCTTATTAAAAGCTTCTATTGTCCCATTTTCCTGAGGATCATATAGTGTACTCTTCTGGTTATAGACTTCAAAATCCTCAGTCATGGCCTTGATGGTATTATTAATAAAATGAGTGCCTTGGTCACTCATCAAAATCCCAGGACATTCAAATTTGGTGATCACCAGCTCAAATAAGAAGTGTGTTGTTGTCTTTGCGCTACAATATTTGACCGGTGATGCTTCTGCCCATCTAGTTAAGTATTTAGTCACATTAATGATATATCTAGCTTCTGACCTTCTTGCTGGTGGATTAATAGGTTCGAAAAAATACATTTCCCATTTTTCAAATATCTGCAAAGTTACTTGTGGTCTTAGAGGCATCTCATCCCTTCTGTTGGGTTTGCCAAACCTCTAATAAACATCGCAGTTCTGGAAATATTCCTTGGCATCTTTATGAACTGTTGGCCACCATAGTCCTACGCACAATACCTTCTGCACGGTATCTTTTCCTACATAGTGTCCTCTAGTTATACCTTCATGAGCTTATGCTAAAACCATGGTTCGTTCATGTTCTAATACACACCTTCTCAAAATGTTGTATGCGCCCATCTTGTATAAATGACCTGCAATGAGTTGATAGTTTGCAGCTCTGACTACCAGGTTTTTCTTCTACGCAGTAATAAACTCATGTGGCACAACTCTTGTACTTAAGTAATCAATGATATCAACAAAGTATTCATCAACTACATGTACTGAAAATAATTGTGCATCACAGAAGTTGTCTTTCAAGTTAGTAGATTATTCTCCATTGGTTACCATTGACAGGTGATCAGGTCTTACATTCAGCTTCATTGGTTTGACTATTACTTCAAAATCAAATTCTTGGAATAATAACAATCATCTACAAATCCTCCACCCCAACACTGGCTTGTTGACTAGATATTTGAGGGAAGAATGATCTGTGAACATTTTAGAGTGTTTACCCAATAAATAGTGCATGAATTTATGAAGTGCATATACCATGGCTAGGCCTTCTCTTTCTGTGGTGTTGTAATTCTGCTCAGATTCTAACAACTTCCTACTTGCGAAGGCTATAGGATGGTCTAAGTCCCCTGCTCCTGGCTATGCCAAAATTGCTCCAAGTGTTATTGTTGATGCATCTACATGCACATGAAATGTATTTTCCCAATATGGAAATACTAATATAGGTTTTGTCACCATCTTTTCCTTCAGAGTGTCCAATCATTGTTGGTAGTCATCATTCCATTGAAATTCGGTGTCCTTTAACAGTTTTTCCATTGGTGCAGTAATATGCGCATACCCCTTTATAAACTTCTTGTAGTAGCATGTATGTCCCAGTGTTTCTCTTAACTTGCGCACTAAATTTGGTGGTGGTAAATTCACAATGACTGCAATCTTAGCAGGGTTAACCAGTAAGCCATGTTTGCACACTATATGTCCCAACAATATCCCAAAAGGTGTACCAAAAATGCATTTCTTGATGTTTAATGATATTTGACATTGGTTGCATCTTTCGGACATTAGTCTTAAAACTTCTACATGGTCTTTCAAAATACTATACACAGTCCAGTCATCCAGATATACTTCTATAAATTGATGTACAGATTTTTCAAAAGTAATTATGACTACCCTTGAAAAGATAGTTGGTGCATTCTTCAATCCAAAGGGCATGACTGTATATTGATAGGATCCCCATTCTATAGAAAAAGTAGTTTTATACCTATCTTATGGAGCTATTTTGATCTGATGGTAACCTGAGAATCCATCTGTGAATGAATATGCTTCCTGGCCTCCCACATTTTCCAAGACCTCATTTGTAAAAGGGGTAGGAAAATGGTCATGTAAGCAAGCATCATTGAGTTTCCTCAAATCTACACAAATCGTTATCCCCCCTTACTTATTTTCCTGGACTATCATGGGACTAATCCATTCAGATTCCTCTATTGGTTCTATATGCCAGCGTCCAACTTTCGGTCAATTTGTACTTTCACTTTCTGCTTATACACTGGATTCACTCTATAAGGTCTATGTCTGGCATGTCTATCCTCAGGTTTGAAGGGTATCTTCATCTCACCTAGCTCCTCTGCTATGCCTTTCATCTTTGTAAAGGTTGTTGGAAACAGGGCACTGTATTCACACAGTAACTTTGTTATCCTTTCTAATGTTTGTTCATCCCAATAGTCTCCAATACTTGTCATTTTAGGATCGTCGTTCGCCCCAATGTTGACTTTCTTGACTTTGATAAGTGCAACAAATTCCTCTGAATCCATATATGGACCTTCCACCTCTCTCTCTCCTTCAATCTTGGTGATCTGAATGTTGTGCGGATCATCTTCATCCGGTGTTTCCTCTTCAACATGATAACATGAGAGTAACTCTTTGACTATATGTTTGTTTTGTTGTTGATATTCTATTATGATTTCGACATCTGGTTCATAAAAAAATATCACTCACTTTATCAACTTCAGTGATGAATCAATGTTAGGGTTCTCATGCTCGAATGAGAAGGTTACTACAAAATTAAGTTGTAATCATGTCCATTCTATAGTGCCTATGTGCATCTCCTAGTCTATGTACCAGTTCCCTGGGATCCCTTCCAATGTATGAATAAAGTGATGAGACCATTCCTCTGGCGGTTTCATCTTCCATTGTGTTTTTCACTTCTCTAAGTGTTCAACTAGTGTTCCTAGCCCATCATACTTCTACACTATATTGCTCCCATGTTCTGTGCCAAATCTAATGCACAATAGTCGTTTACACTGATACCAGTCCTGAATTGTTTCTTTGTGCACACCACACCATCTTGCAAGTGTTGCCTTGAGTGTAATATACAAGGATAACAACCTTTGATTTTCCAACACTTCCTCCTCATATTTTTTCAAGAATTCCTCTAAGTCGTTTAGCCCATGAAAATTGGGAGGTTCTCTTATCTATGTACCAACCCACCTTACTACGCAGTCTATTCTTGTGTGCCTCCTTGTGGAGACTTCATGTAATCTTTGTTTCCAATTCTCCAACCCTGTGTTTGAGTCTGAAGCACATGATGTAATGCTTCTCCAGCTAAGTACCCCATCTGCAGTTGGGTTGACATAATCCTCTTCTCGCATAGTGGTTTTGTACAGCTGATTTATTTATTCCACATCCAAAAAAGTCGCCTCTACAAACCTTTATCCTTCTGAAGGATCCAATGGTGCAATGAATCTATATTCGCCTGATTCAAAATTCTTTTTCTTTTTCTTCAGGTTGATTATAGCCTGGTTTTCAAATTCCCAATCTAATCCAAGTAATGTTGGGTAAGGTGTTGTGTCATCTATTATTTCTATTACTTCAAAATCCGTCATAGTGCGTACTCCATCCAAATATACTATCACACCTTTAAGCCTTCCAATTGGTAACTCTTTGTGTTGATTTGCTAGTTTCAACTGGACAGCTGAATAGCCTAATGTGGGTTCTCCCATACACTGCCATGTCTTTTTATGCAAGAAATTTACTTCAAAGCCTAAATCCAGTATAATATATCCCATGTTGAAATCTTCAATGTTGGCATTTAGCCCGAATTATCTACTTGTCCTTCTTCTTGTATGGAGATGATTCATTGTTTTCTACTCTAACTTCCCTTCTACCTCTGTGTTGCATCTTTCTAGCAGATTTTGTGAGACCTTAACAGATGATGGATCATTCAATAACTTAACACAGGATTGGAGAAAAGTCTTTATGGTACTTACTTTCTCTAAAGGTTGTGATTTACTGGTATGGTCCATTAAAGATGGAATCTCGTACATTGGTGGGTCTTAAGTTTGCTACGCAAATGATGTAGACACAACATTTTGCTTGAGAAGCTCTTGTCTGACCTCCTTAAATGTTTCATTTTCTTTCAACGCGTCAAACTACTTATGTGGCTCAATATTCTTCTTGACCCATTGGTGTTGAGTTGGATCTTGTTTTGTTGCATCAACTCCTGTCCTGGATCCTCCTCAAGTGACTATATTGATGTTTTTCCCATCATCCCTGGCTTCTGCAGAAATCTACTGGACATTCTAGTTGTTTTGGTTCCTTTTTTCTTGGATCTTTCCCAAGAGTGTAAGGAAGTCTTTTGTGTCATGTTATGTTGTGTGACAGTACATACATGTCGCCGGTGGAAGTGGACAATCCCTTGCATAATGTCCTGGTTGTTGGAAGTTGTGGCACACTATTGGTTCTTTGCCTCGTCCAAATCCTCCTCTGCTTCATCCTCCACTTTTGTATCCACCTCGATCTCCTCGCGGTGCGTTGTATTGGGGGTACCTGGTTATACTGCACAAGGTTATACTATTGTTGCGCGTTATTGTACTGCGGTTTTGATTGTTGTACTGCGATTGTGCATTGTTGTATGGTGGTGGCACCTAGCTGAACTGAGGTGCAATTTTCCCTGTCATCATTTCTGCTTGCACCATGTAAGTCTCTGAAATTATTTCTCTCATCAGTTCCAACATTCTACAATCCTTATCATCATGACCCATTGATTTGAAAAATTGCAATATGAACTTTTTGGTACTATCGTATACTTTTGCATCATCAGACAATGATATGGATCATGCTCATGTGTCTTACAAATCTCGCACCATGGACCTCCTGTTGGCAAGTGGTTTGACACCCATGTTGCCAAGTACTGGGAAAACGTTGGACATTCGTTCTTATGATGTCCTTCTATCCTTCATTGGGTACACCAAACAACTTCTCTTTTCTCTTTTCCCTTATTCTGGTTCAGTTGAAAGGTCATACTCTTCAAATCCTCCTTTATCTCCTCTATTGTTAGATATTTATGTTGATATTGGTTCTCTTCCAGTTGTAAGGCTTCCTGCAAAGCCTCTCCCTAAGTTTGGAAATTATGTTGTCTCAAAGGATACTTCAAGTGTGGTAATAGTGATTTCACAAATAAGTTCCTATGTTGCATGTCAGTAATTTCATATTTTAGCTTACCTTTTAGACGTTTGAACCTCTAATCAATATCTCAAATAGACTCACCTAGTTTATGTCTGATTTCAATCATTTCATTCATGTACTGGTCTTCTGAGCTTGACTTCTGAAACTCATTTACCAGTGGTTTTTTCATGTATGTGATAGTCTTTGGTACTCCCTGTGGGTTGTTTACATCCAGGCTCATGTACTAGTCCAGTGTGCGGTCTCTTAGTGTGATAGCTAACTGCACGAGCTTTGTGTCCTCATCTGTGATATGCTTTTCTTCCCAGATCTTCCCACAAATGAATAAATGCTTTTCAGGGTCCTCTGGTGCCTCTCCCAAGAATTCTGGTAATCTGATAGTGGGATCATGTCCTGGCATTTTGATCTGTGTTGAACTACTGCCTCCGCACGGTGTAGATAATTGACTCTTACTTCATGAACTTGCTCCCCTAGTTGATTTCCCTTGATTGGACCCATGTCCCATTGCTCTTCTTCCACTAAAATTCGGTTGTCTAAACGTTGGTGTTTTTTCGGGTGTATTAGTCACACATGGGGTTGTAGGTTCCACATTGACCCATTTGTTGGTTACATCTTTAACTAACCCAAGTTCTTATCTCAACCAGGTTTCCAACAAAACCCTCAAAACTATCGGCCCTTCTAGTAAACCAGAAGGCAACGTTGCGCACAGGGTGCACAACGCAGTCTCACCCGAGATAGCTTTTATGAGGGACTGCAATACTCAAGTGTTTGCAGTCTAGGAATGAGTGGGGATTGTGTTTAGATTCTTTTCCTTATACATCATTCTTGTTTAATCATTCATCTACTTCTAGGATTAATTCCTTTTTAAACCTACGCATGCATGTTGATATAACTACTTTACCCATTTATTCTTGAGCTAATGATTAACAGAAGAAAAAAAACATTCATTATCAATCACATAGAACACAAGGTTTATTGTGGTTCATCCACTACTGGGGCTACGTCCACGAATATCTGCCTTTTCTGCTCTTTTATTTATCCTTCTGCAAAATCTTGCGTTGCACGCATTACATCTTTTGTATTACAATCAAAATGAGGGTAAGTACCCTCTGGGAGGCTGACTAGATCACACTAGGCTCCTTAGCCTGTGACCTAACCCTCAAGGACTAACTTATTCAACTCTAATACAAGAACCATAACAAGACTTGCTACAATAATCAACTAACCACCCCCCAACCTAGACCTCCTAGGTCCTTATTTATACTAGTTTATAGGCTTATAGCCATTACAATCTTTGTCAAAAACCCTAATCCTAACATGGTTAGGCCTGTATGCATGTGCGCCACATTGTTTTTCCTCGTGCATGTTGTTTTTCCTTCTTTTTTGCATGTTGCTTTCTTGCCACCTGTTGTGCGCTCTCCAAAAATGGGTATGTTCCCAAAACATATCTTTCTCCCAAAAATAGGCCTACGCCCAAAATATAGTTTCTTCCCAAAACATGTCTGCACCGAACACTCCAGTATATTGCTACTGAAGAACAGGTAGCAGATATGTTTACCAAGCCTATGTCAGGGAAAAGCTTGGAGTGATCCAAATGTTTCTCTCGAGTAGTGAGAATTGATGTATTCTCTAGTAGCGGGAAGTGATGTGATCACCAGTAGTGGGAGCTACCCCAGCATAGTTTGGTATGATACTCCAACGCAGGCTGGTATGTTACCCCATTGCAAGTTGGTATACTACTCCAACGCAAGTTGGCATACTACTCCAACGCAAGTTGGTATGTTACCCCAGCGCAGGTTGGTGTGTTACTCCAACGCAGACTGTACTACTCCAACGCAGAATGTACTACTCCAACGCAAGCTAGTATGTTACCCCAGTGTAGCTTGGTATGCTACTCCAATGCAGGCTGGTATTTTACCCCAGCGCAGGTTGGTATGCTACTCTAACACATGTTGGTATGTTACCCTGGTGCAGCTTGGTATGATACCCCAACGCAAAATGGTATGTTACCCCAGCATAGATTGGTATGCTACCCCAACGCAAGCTAGTATGTTACCCCAACGCAGGCTGGTATGCTACTCCAACGCAGGCTGGTATGTTACCCTAATGCATGTTGGCATGTTACTCCAATGCAGGTTGGTATGTTACCCCAATGCAAGTTGGTATGTTACTCCAACAAAGGTTGGTACACTACTCCAGTGAAAGTGCATACCTTCTTATGATATATGGATTCGTGAAATTCAACAAGACAATGGTCGAGGTGTGCAGAAGCACAGAAGCAGTGATGATGATCGTGCCAAGAGGAATTCCTTCCTCGTTAAGAGGGAGTGTTAAATTTTTGAATCAGATTCTGTGTGAGCTGACAAGTTACTAGTTCTATATGAACTAGATGCTGACATGTAGTGTCGGAAATTATTCACAGTTAGAGTGTTGATCAGTGGCATCGAAGGTTACTAGCTGGAGGTCCAACCAATAGTGTTGGAGGTGTTTGCTAGCTAGATGGCTAATGTGYGGCTATGATGGTGATACTTGATATGTTTGATCATATGATAGCCTGAGTGGCTATGGTGATGCTACCTGTAGACTGGTCTGCAAGACCATGTGAGTCTTTCCCATGCCATGTGAGATGGATGGATGTGTTTGAGACCACTACATGAAGAACATCTTAGTTAATACCTCCCTAACTAAGAGGGAGTGTTTATGTTTTGGTAGCTGCAGGAGGTATTAACCTTCGCGTGTAACCTATGAATTAGAATAGAATATTCTTGAAGCAAGTGAACCATTAAACAGATGTGTGGAAACCCTAGAAGACAAGTCGGCCTAGCAGAATAAATAATATTAGAATATTATCTTCTAGAAATACAAGTCAGCTCCACAGGAAAAAGATAAACATAAAATATAATTACCAGAAAGTCAGGTTGGCTCAGCCAGAAAAGTCACTGGACAGAGTAATATAAATAGAGGACGTTTTAACTCATTTGGATGCCCAGTCAGAGTGCAAGTCTTATGAAGCGTTGTAGTTGCAACTGCAAGGAGGAATAAGGGCATATGGTCATCTCTTGGTCTTAGTCTCTCTCTAGGGCTATCAAGTGATTCTCTTGGTGAAACTCTTGGTGATATTCTTGCTAAGTATGGCGCAAGGTTGAGAGAGTAGTGCAACTGCGGCTGCCGCAGTTGTGTATGACACTTATTCTGTGGATATGGAGACTCTCTCTCTTGTGTGCTACCATTGGAGAAGGAGCGCTCTACTTTTCTTGAGTTGTTGTTGCAGTTAGCAGCTAGGGTTTATCTGTTGGTTTTGGAGTAGGCTTGTCAGAATTATTCTAAGTAAAGGTTAGTGTGCTCGGGGGTGGCATATGTCAATGCCTATGGTTGGGTGACAATGATGTGACATTGTCTATGGTTAAACGAGCATACCAAAATTTCAACAATAAGTGAGTCCTTCATAGCCCCAACTTTAGCCAGATTCTTCCAATATGGAATCTTATTGAAATATTTCCCATATGCATTAAGAATTGTAAGAATTATCCCAATATCTCTCAATTCAAGCTTCACTTCCATAACTGAGCTAAACAATAAAGATGAAAGAACTTTGCACCCAAGACTCCACCTCGAGATGAGACCTCCGCACTGCCCCGCTGCATCAATTGCACAAAACGACCACCCTTTTAACCACGACCCCAGAATAGTTCTAGCTCTAGAACCTTCACACTTAGTCTCCTAAATAAGAATTACACCAAGCTTATGACTCAGAATAAGCCTCTTGAGGGCTAGCTTCTTGTGGGCACCCCCAACCCCTCTCGCGTTAAAGGAGAGAAAAATCATGACAGTGGTTTTTTAAGGATTTTTCCTGCTTCAAGGGCCCTGGAAACAATATATTTCCTTCATTTCCTTATATCTTGCATAGCCTTTTGTTGTGCTTTAAGAAAGTGAAACTTCCTCCCCACAAGATTCAATTGAAGGGGATCTAGGGCTCGGCCCCATACAAAGAAGGAATCCTCCTTTTGTTTAACACGAGGTCTTAAGGAATAACATTTCTTTAGAGGACTGGATTCATTCTTTCCCTCAACAATACCACCACTACCATCCTCCACAACATCCAACAGATGAACAAACAGACCTCCTCCCTCCAACTTTTTAGACTCTAGGGGACATGACAAAGGAGAACTACGTATAGAAAAACCAAGGCTACAAAAACCAGAAGGCACCTTCAGGACACTGAATAAGGGAAGGGAGGGAGACAAAACACCTAAATCACATTTAGGAGCAACCAAAGAAGGGGACATAGAAATAGGGGAAGGGATAAGGGGGTCTTACCAACTGATCTATCTGGAGGAGTCGAAGCAACCTTCGAGTGCTCCTCGTCTGCAAAAACAACATCCAATGAGTTGAAACACTCCCTCCAACCATCACACTTATTCTAACTTCATCACCCCAACCAAATTCATCTTTTTTGACCCACATGTTCTTAGCAAGGGTCAGAGGGAGACATTTCTTGCAAAAAACTTGAATATGTCCAATTTTGTGGCATGTAAAGTAGCATAATAGAATTTTCCAGTGGTTGATTTTTTGGGTTCATCTAAACTACCTGCATACCAGATTTAGTCACCCACCAAACCATCTGTGAGATCCACCTCCACTAGAATCCATGCCCATCGTTTATAAACTTTGGATTCCTAGTTTGGTTCCAAACAAATAAATTTTCCCAACTTATTACCAATTGCTTCCAAGGATGCATTGTTCCATAAATCCAAAGAAATCCCCTATAAAACTGCCCACACCTGAATGGTTGCCATCGACTCCCTAAAAGGGTCAAATTCGACTTACTAGGCTCGAAGGTTTAACCCTGATGGGGCCCAATTCCAATTATTTCCTAATAAAATTCCGCAATACTCCTCTGCCTTGAGGAGAAAACACAACCAACCTCAAACCAGAATGTGGAAAACCCGCATGTAACCTAAAGACAGGAGCCCAGTGGAGAGCCACCCATCTAGCCAATGATTCCTCCTTGATTATTTTTCCACTGAAACGCCCTACCAGGGTTTTTCCACTGAATTTAGTTATCTCAGCAATCTCCACATCCCTACCGACCACCATCTCCACCTTATTTTTCCTCGCTCGCACACTCTTTCTATGATTTTCCTTTCACACTACCCATGCCCACTCCCACCGACGGGCTCCTTCACTTCTCCACCGTGAGGTTGCAAAGACTGAGTGTCGAACTCTGGAACAGAAGAATCCAGAGCCGAAGAGAGCGGGTGGAAAGGTGGCGAGGCTGTTGTTTGCTGTGAAAAGTTACCAAACCTAAGGGTATCCTCCTTACAGGAACCCGAGCCTGCTTTAACTCCTACCACCTCCTCTCTTTTAATGTCTGAGAGATCCGTCAAGTACACTCCTCCCTACGGCCCATACGGAAAAATCCCGTTCTACCTTTTGGGTTTTTTCGCATGGAATTGGTCAATATGGCGATGTAAATTTGGACAAAATTTTTATTTTTTATTATTTAAATTGTCTTCTTAAATGTATAAATGGATTGAGTATGTAGAAAAACTCTTTAGGCACTCGGATTATACAAATTTAGTCACTCAAATCTGCAGATCCAACTATTCATCACCAAATTTCAATCAAAATCAAACGAAAAAAAAACCAAAAAATCTTCCAAAAATAACGTTTAAAGTACTCTATAATATTCAGTCTGTAGTCGAAAGGCTTGGCATTTAACTGGGTTGTCGTCATAGTCCATTTACTCGCCCTCCATATCCTCCATGCGTGCACACACAGACTTGAAACCGAAATCCGGGAGCCCTCACCGAAACCACCCCTGAAAACCACTCATCAACTGCTCATTAGCATTCCAGTGTAGATATCTCGTTACGAAAATACTATAAAAATATAGAATTGTTACTTTCGAAGAGATTGTTGGGTCTTAATTAGTCACCAACCTATAAACAGTGACAACGCCCAAAACAACCATTTCGATCTAGTGATTTTAACTCATATGAGATCGATTCTTCTACTATGCACACTTATACACAATCAAATCACAACACTTGAATAGATATTAGTTCTCTCTAGCTCCTCACAAAATAAAATTGTGGTGGCTTAGGTGGGTTAGTTTGAGTGGATGAGTGGTATGGTTATAATGCAAGAGGTATTGAGGTCAAGTCCCCAGCCAGCTAAATTGTTGATATTTTTGGGCCTCACTCAATGTCCCCACCGGATTAAGCCTAGTAATTATTGATAACCTTATTCAAACAAAATGTGATAACACATAGAAAAAACTCAATCAATGAACAATGAAAGCAAAGTAAATCTCACTACAAGTACTAAATAGAGAGAGTAATCAACATCATAGAATATGCATCCATCTATGTTTGATTATTCTAGTCAATTAGGATCATTAAAACCAAGAATTAGCCACAAAAGATCACATAGACATAGTGTTTAACCAGGGAAACCAAAGTACCAGGAGCAAACTCACTACAACAACATGCAAGAGTAGTACCACGAGCAAACTCACTACAACAACATGCAAGAGTACTTATCAGATATTCAAGAGTACAAAATCCAACCATGTAACACTAATCACTATATTAGTGCTCAAGTTATCACAACTCAAAATAGTAAAAGCAAAATAGTGCAACCTAATCTTATAATGGCATCCTCTACTTATAGCCATGGGTTGCTTGACATGGTCGACTTTGATTACTGGGTCAAACGCCCCCTTTAGATATCTAGGTTTGATCAAATTAGTTAGATTTTATTGCATTTATATTTCTAGGCATTAATATGAAAAAGAGAGGTGTTCACACCCAACATTATCTGACCCTGGAATGCTTGGTGGCCTCCCAATTATGCTACTCACATGGTGTGTCACTAGTTCCTCCTTCTTGAATTGTCTTCTTTGAGTTCCTTCTAGTCTGTGTCTCCTCTAACACTACATTATACTTGACAATGATCTCATCTAGGTCTCCTTGAACTTGGGCTAGTTTCTACTAACATTGCTTAGTGAAGGCCATCATTATATGAATTCATCACCCCATCCTTTGTTTGAGATCGAGCTCTCATGCATTCTTTGCTTGAGATTTTGTGCCACCTTATCCATTGCCTGCATAAATGGTTTGTCAATGTGCAGCTAATCTTCCTTGTAAAAGTATTCAAACAATGATACCCCCATTTGTATCTCCATGTCAGAAAGATCTTGTACTTCATGCATTGTTTGGCTTCTCTTCGTTTACAATTCTTGTTCCAACACATTAATTTCATTGGTGCTTGCTTGAATTTTTCTCCTATAAGACTCGAAGGTGTTTTTTGCGTGCTTATTGACTTATACTTTATGCAACTTCCTATATAGATCAATCCACTGATCTAAGTTGTTTTCAAGCTTTTTTGGGGACACTAGGATTTTCTTGCCCATGCCTTGTCTAGCATTCTCCATGCCCATAATTGTTTTACCACAAGATAGAGTTCTCTAGCTTGCATATGCCATGTGTCATAGATTTTTTTCGACATTGCTTTCATAGCACTTGATGTTGAATCTAGGTAACCCGACCTTTTCACCATTGACTCAATATGTTGTTTGATTTCTTCTTCCATATAGCTTTCCTTTTGGACTTCTATGGCTATCCATTTACGTTGTTACATACAAATGGCCATTACTTTCTTACTTTTATCCAATAGTATGATCACCTTTTTCGACCTTGTCTAAACATCATTATCAGTGGATTGTAGTAAACTATTCCAAAGCCTTATGAAAAGGCCCCAATATGCTTCTCTTGGAAGCTTTAATACCTCAAAAATTGCATATGCCTTAGTTTTGTAATAGTTAGTCTTGACTACAAAAAACCTTCTGATAGGCTTACAAGTTTATGGTTTGTTACTCGGATGGTCACCATTTTAGGTGATAGAGGGGGTCTACCTAACACTTATTCCCAATAGATGGAGAATATGATGTTGATCTTTACCCTTGAGTCAACCACCGCATTGGGTATTTGCATTCCCATGATTGTCACTGGGACTTGTGAATCCTTCTAAAAGAAGGTGCTCACTTTACATGCCTTCATCGTATCGACATCTGTGTCTTCATCTCAATCAACAATGAGTGAGTATTCGAGAAACTATTATACTTTTGGGGGGGCATTTATTGTCTCGAGCCAACTCTTGTAGTGGCCTAGTTAGTTCCAATCTTGTCCTACTAGTGGATTTCACCACCTTTCGATCAAATTGCAATCTCTCTTCTAAACCTTTGCATCTCCCTACTTCTCCTTTGCATGATCTCGATTCTCCACAAGTTCTTCCTCTAATACTCTCTTCCTTTTTACAAAACCATGACTATCCTCATCCCTTGTTGGGGCTTCATCAAAACTTAAATATCCATATCCATTGGGCCTAGCTTGGGGTGCAATAAAAGCTATGTCTCTTATGTCACCTAAATTGTCTTGCAATGCTTCATTTGTGGACCTTTTAATCATAGTGATTTCCTTATATTGTGTATCAAGGATACCAAGGTAACAATATATTGTTATAGTGACGTTGAAGATACGATGATTAGTGGTGTGTCCCCAAGCTCCATATTTGAAACATTTGCACGTCTTCCTTTCTTTGAGAAGGGTCATGATAGAACATTGTTCCCTTATTCCTATGCCCAAAATACATTTTGATGTACTTGAGGTTCCTTATATCAATCTCATCTATTGAAAGAGTTTTGAAAACCAACAAAGTTAATGACTTAACAAGCATTGTGACCTCAAAAAAAGAACTCTAGCCCAAAAAACTCATATTTTGGGTCAAAAACATCAAAATCAACCCTCGCTTCAAAAAATTGTGCTACTGGTGGAACCCCTTTTTTGTTTGGTGGCTAAAACTGTGACTTGTTTGAAATCGCAGCCCTGACGGCCGACACCATTGCGGGAAATTGACCATTGAATCAAAAACCAATGTTGTCAGTAGCGCCAATTTTATTTTTAGAATAAAAATTAAGACTTAATTGGGACCATGGCCTTGACCACTAGTACCATCTAAAAAACAGGCTAAAATCACCTCCTAAATTGGAAAGGTGAAAAATTGTTTATTAATTAAATATTTATTTGTTTTATAATTTACATTAAAAAATGAAAAATAAAACACTCAGTAAAAAAAAAATGAAGAAAAATGAAAAAGAACACATTTTTTAAAAAAATGCATCAAGTAAATTCTAATTAAAAATTAAAAACCCCCATGTCCTTCAATTTATGAGAAGTCAAGTCCCACTAGCTCAATCGGTTAAGGTGTGGGTTTCGTTTGCTAGGTGACCCAAATTCAATACCCTTAGGGTG
Source organism: Picea sitchensis (assembly GCA_010110895.2). Classification (NCBI taxonomy): domain Eukaryota; kingdom Viridiplantae; phylum Streptophyta; class Pinopsida; order Pinales; family Pinaceae; genus Picea; species Picea sitchensis. The sequence continues at coordinate 284,996 of SNQJ01S0014624.1, forward strand.
AGTTTAGTTATGAGGAGACACCCAAAAATCCAACCATGTTAAGGGTTGGTGTAGCCCAGGCCGGGTGCGATCCCCAAGTGATTTTGACGGCTTCGATGCCCACATTTCTAACAAACAAACAAAAAAATAGGATAAAACTTCAAAAAAACACTTTTAAAGAAAAAAAAGACAAAAATATAAATAAATAACGCATAAAACTTTAAAAATAAAAAGACTTTTTTTTAACAAAAACATTTAGAAAAAAACTCAATTTTAAAATATTTTTTTCAAAAAAATTACAAAACGTAAGAATAAACACCGTTCAAAAAAATTAAAGAAAAACCTAAAAAACAAAAACTTGAACAAATAAATTAAAAAAAAATAAAAAAATAAAACATAAACTAAATAAAAGTCTAACTTAAATAGTGAAATTAAAAAAATAAACAAAATTAAAAACCACACATAAAATTTTAATTTTAAAATTTGAAATGCAAAGAGGGTGGGGAAGGTGAAGGGCGATGACGGGGTGGGGAAGGGGGAGAGTGATGTCCGGCATCGCCCCTCGATGTCAGCATCATCCCTCCCCCCCTTTCCCCTTAGCGTTAGTTTTAACCAACGCAAAGGGGGAATGGCGATGTCAGGCATCAACCTCCCCCTTCCCCACCCCCCTTTGCATTTCAAATTTTAAAATTAATTTTTTTTGTGTGGTTTTTTATTTTATTTTTAATTTCATTAATTAAGTTGGACTTGTATTCAGTTTAGTTTTTTTTTTTGGTTCAAGTTTTTTTTTAGCCCTAGATGGTGTTAGCACATAGAATTGTAGTCCATAGTCTCCTTGAAGTGCGCCATTGATTTTGAATTTGGCGCTGCAAACTGGTTGAAGAGGAGAGTTGGGGGTTGGTCAGCTTGAAAACATCTATGTTCACATTCACATACATCCGCATCAAGCCTAGGGTTACTAGGTACTCCATGAGGTTTTTCATACCATTTTAAAGGCTGAGAGAAGGGTTTTTGATGTTTTGTCACAGGCGCTGCAAACTGAGACAAGGGTGTTGTGAACTCATTTCCTGTAGCATCTACTTCTAAAGATTTGATCATAACTATAAAACGGTGATGTGGGTTTCTCTGAAATTTTTTGTGGAGGAGAATGATATCCTTGTTGACTTGCTGACAAAATTTCAGCTTGACTTAGTTTGGCATTTGAGAGATACAATTAAAACACTAGTGCATTGCAAATTGGAGCTGCAAACTCTTTGTTTTGCATAGTTGTTGGATATTCGCCTTGTTTGGAGGTTGCCACATGTCAAGGAGGGTTCAAATGACTTCTCATTGATCAGATAGATGCTAAGGGACACCTGCACCTAAGTTTTAGCTCCATTAAAAACCTCATGCAGTGAGTTGGAAACAATTTATTAATGGCTTCCAACAAATTCCTAAAAATTAGTAGTTTGTTGGATTCTTGTCTCTTTGACTATTGCCACCTATCTCCAAGGCCTAGAATCCTATGCAAGAGGGGGAATTCAAATTGTAAAGTTGTCATTGACAACCTAGGCTATAAAAGAGCCATTGTAAATCATTAAGGAGGGTTCGAATGGTTGATGCAAGACTCTTTTCAGTGATATTGATGTAACAGAGCTTGCTCTGGTTTTATGTATCAGACTTGATGAATTTTTGTCTAATGGAAGTCAGTTTCTTTCCTGACATCTTGTCTCTCTCTCACTCTGAAATTTATTGTCATTGGATGATTCAAATAATGTTTTATATTTGTATTGCAATGAAGGTTTGATTGTGATGTTGTTATTACTTTTCTCAAATTTTTAGCTTTGATTTAAGAAGATCTTGTATCCAAAGTTTTTCATTCCTGTGTCTACTGGTAAAGCTTGATGCTAGTGGTAGACTTACTTCACTTTTCTCACTAAATTCTTCCTTCTATCCACATTAATCCTTAAAATCTTGATCCAATTTAGACAAGACCTCTTTTGTCGATGCATCTTATCTAGAAGTTGCTCTGGTTTAACATTGTTGAGTTGAGTTTTATCCATTTGACACCTTATTTTAAAACTTATCTTATAAACCTATTGATGGGTACTGAGCTTTCACTTTAGCAGTCAAAGTGTAACTTTCAGTGCTAACAGACGGGGTGACAATTGGATTTCATGCACAATGAGAAGTTAATTGTCCCTGTCGCCACCCCCTCCTCTAGACCTCGTGGTATGAGTGGAATTCAATTGATAGGATCGCAAGTGAACCTACATACAGAGGTTGGTTTAATGGAGCACTCAATGCTACAGCAGTAACTTTCCTAGACCAGTACGAGTCACACGAGACCTGTCTACTCGGCCCCTCTAACACTTCACCTTCCCACCTCGGCTATAATTTAGGAGGTAAGAAATGGTAACATTTATTTGGCTTTGGTCTTGTCTTTGGCTTATTGTGTTTTCCCTGGCTCTTTCTCTTCCTTCTATTCCACTCTGCTCTTGTTTTCCAATCTCATTAATCCCTCCTCCATGCCCAGGGAAATAGGAAATCCTAAGTGCGAGCCAGCTTACTACAACTTTGTAGCTAGGCAGTGTAGGATGAGTTCCTCCTCCCCTCCCTCCACGCCTCACACTTCTTTGGTTAGCCACAATATCCCTTATGTGATGCATTCTCCTTCCTCAGCCCAGAATTGACTGGATGACGGTTCTCCCATGGCCTATAGTGAAGAAGAGATTCCTCCAGTCCTGCCACAAGTCCCTTCGGCCTCCTACCTTTTAAGTACCCCTGACACCCAAGCCCCTCCCTTCACTTCTGGTCAGCCTCCACAAGGATTTGATTCCTCTTTGGAAATGGAAACCTGCATAATAGAGGAATAAATCCCTTCGGCAGAGCACAACGAGGAGGCATTTCCAACCAATCCTCCTCCACTCGTCACCACTCCAGATCCAGAACGGACTAGCACATGTCGCCACTCACATGAACACTTAGACCTTATCTTTGTTATGTGGCGGGATATGGCAAAGAAGCTTCACCGACACACCATCCTCAGTCATCGTTTGGATATGTTGTTCGAATCCCTCTCAGGCGAGCCAGATAAACGAAGATGTCCGAGATGCACCCAACAGTTTGTTTTCGTTTCAACCTGGCCTCAACCTCCTAGCGATGAAAGAAATCTGGGTTTGTTCGACAACACAAGTATTGATCCGGATTATTTTCGGCACGAAATGAGAGCGGAGATATAATAAAGAAATGCACAAAGATATCGCAAATATTCAATAATATAACAGAAATGTATCATATGTGAAACCATAAACACAGATATATAGTAATACACGATTTCTATTAATGAAAGCAATGTACAGAGACTGTAAAAATACAGAGTGAAAGACTCGCAAGAATGGTGGCAGCTTATCTCTGATAAGAGATGTGATGGCTACTCGCATTCGCAAGAAGATGATTACAATGAGGCTCTGAAGGACTTTTTACAATAAAAAGGAATGCCAAAAACCCTAGACATCCAAAAACCTAACCCTAGGAGATGAAGCGCCAAAAGTCATGCGGGCCCTGTTTGGGTAAGTTAGTACATTAACTTCTTGGGGTCGTAACTTTTGCATACGATCTTCGTTTTAGGCGTATGATAGCCCGTTGGAAAGGTATCGTCGAGGAGATTCATTTTTGGGCCTCAATCATGCCTTTGACTATCATTGATTTGGTTGAATCCCGAAAAACCTTCATTTAGGCCCTCAAAATGGCCCCGGAAGTTAAAAACTGTTAAAAATAGTAAATTGCCAAAATTGTCAGAAAACTGTTTTGAGCCAGTCGGACAAGGTGGGTGTCCACCGATATCCACCTGGATCAATCCTCCCTCCTTAAGAAGCAATGGTCTCCATTGTGTTGAGTGCCCGGGGGAGAGGAAAAAGCGTTTGTTGAATCTGAATCTTGGTGAGTTGTTTGCCTTGCTGGAGACGTCGTGCTGCTCAGTTTGTGGAAGTTTGTCATGAACCTGTTGAAGCTGAGGTTGTTCAACAAGTTGAGATACATGAGAGGATGGTGTGTAGAAGGAATCTTTTCGCTTTGTTGCAGCCTTGTCAACCTACTTCTATTGGATAGAAGGTGATTGGGGCGAGGTTATAGTGGTTGCAGTGTCCTTTTGTTCTTCTTTTGAACAAATTGTGAAGAAGCTAAATTTTGCAGTATGAGATACTACCTTGCGACACTTTTTAGGTGGAACAGTAGTCGGAACTACCTCTAGTATTCTGTAGAGATGACCCCCCAAAGTAACAGTGACACTACGGGGTCGAGACTCATAAACAGCATGTCGCTTCCACATATATGGTTGGCCCAAGAGAACATCACAGACATCCAGTGGGGAAACATCGCATAATACCTTGTCCTTGAAGGGCTGGATGTCGTATGACAATCGACATTGTTGGCTGACACGGAGATCTCGTCCTTAGTGAAGCCACCCGATGTTGTATGGATGCAGGTGTGGTGTTGTCGACAATCCCAATTGTTTGACGACCTCTGCTGAGATGAGGTTCTTTTGGCTTCCGCTATCAACAATAAAATACAGCGGAGTCCCCTTCACCCACATTTGTGAATGAAAAAAGCGCTCCCCCTCTTCGGGATCTATTGGTTCTTCTGGTTGAATTATCGCGGCCGCAACAATAGCAGTGGGGTCTGCGTCAATGATCTCTCCTTTACCAATATTTTCAGAATCAGATTCTGAATTAGGGTTCGTCTCCTTGTCTTTGATCTCGGCCACCAATGATTGTTTTGAGCGACATTCATCGATGTTGTGCCAGGGGCTTTTGTGGAAATCGCACCATTTTCTGGTGTCCCTCTTTGTCTTCCCGTGACCCTTCTTTTCCTGTGGCTTGGACTAGTTTTCG
>SNQJ01S0014624.1:300191-315387 GCA_010110895.2 Picea sitchensis
AGAAAGGTTATGTTGTGGCATCAAAGACTGGAGCATATCGGAGAGAAGGGTCTTCGACTGCTACATGGTAAAGGTATGGTTGAAGGTATGTCTAACTACTCTCTTGATTTTGATTTATGTGAACATTGTCTATATGGGACGCAGAATCGGGTAAGATTCCCCTCTAGTGCAACGAGGGCAGAAGGAATTTTACAGCTAGTTCACAGTGATGTTTTTGGAACTGTGTCGGTCCCATCATTGGGAAAATATGTGTACTGTGTCTCATTTATAGATGACTTCTCGAGGAATACTTGGATATATTTCCTCAAGAAGAAATCTGAAGTCTTTGATAGGTTTAAATAGTTTAAGGCTCTTGTTGAGAATCAAACAAAGAAAAGAATTAAGGTGTTGAGGACAAATAATGCCAAAGATTTCTACGGGAGTGAATTTGAAGAATTTTGTAAGAAGTGCGGTATAGCAAGGCAAAAGACTACTCCATATACACCTCGGCAGAATGGAGTTGCATAAAGGATGAACAGGACGTTGATAGAGAAAGCAAGATGCATGCTCAGTGGTGCCAAGTTAGGGCAAGAATTATGGGCAGAGGCAGTGGGTACTGCATGTTACCTGGTCAACAGATCACCTTCATCAGTGTTGGATGACAAGACTCCACAAGAGGTATGGACTAGTAAGGAACCTTCTCTCACACATCTCAAGGTATTTGGTTGTGATGCATATGTTTATGTTCCAAAGGAAAATAGGAGTAAGCTAGATAAGAAGGATGAAAAGTGTATCTTTATTGGATATAAAGATGGTCTCAAAGGTTGTAAGCTTTGGGACCCAAAAACTAAGAAGGTAGTGTATAGCCGAGATGTGGTATTTAGATAAATGAAGGATGTTGTTAAATAGGAAGTCCTACCAAGTAAGGAAGAACCAGAGAAAATAGAGTTTTATTTAAAGGATGATGAATCAGACTCTACAGAAGAATAGGACCCAGAAGAAGAAGATCATCATACTCCAGTGTTAAAGAGATCGGTTCGAGAAAGAAGGCTACCGGAAAGGTATAATCCATCTTATTTCCGTTCAAATTTTTCTTTGTCTATCACTGATGATGATCCTAGAACTGTCAGGGAGGCAGTGGATTCAGAGGATGGAAATCTCTGGAAAAAGGCCATGGACAAATAAATGGCAGCCTTGGATAAGAATGAGGCTTGGGATCTAGTGGAGTTGTCGACCGAAAGAAATCTCATTGGAAGCAAATGGGTGTTTAAAAAGAAGTTGAATGCAGAAGGAAAAGTGGAGAAATACAAAGCTCGAATAGTAGCAAAGGGTTATTCCCAGGTTGAGGGAATTGATTTTGGTGATATTTTTTCTCATATTGCCAAGTTAACCGCTATAAGATTTATGTTATATGTTGTTGCATTTGATTTTGAAGTAGAATAGATGGATGTAAAGACAACATTCCTACATGGAGATCTCGAAGAAGAAATCTATATGAAGCAACCAGAAGGTTATGTTGTGAAGGGAAAGAAGGAGTTGGTATGCAAGATGAAAAAGTCTTTGCATGGTTTAAAACAATCACCAAGGATGTGGTATCAAAATTTTGATACTTATATGTTGGGACTTGGCTTCACAAGAAGCAAAGAGGATCATTGTGTGTATTTTAAATTAATTGGTGATCATTTGATTTATTTGGTTTTGTATGTGGATGACATGTTGTTGATAGGAAACAACGATGAGATTATCCTGGATGTGAAAACTCAGTTATCCTCTAAATTTGACATGAAGGATCTCGGTGCTTCAAATTTCATTTTGGGCATGGAAATTAAAAGAGATCGAAAAAGGAGGAAACTCTGGTTAAATCAGAGAAAATATGTCGAGATAATATTGCAGAGGTTTAATATGCAGGAATGCAAACCAATCAAGGTTCCTATTCCTGTTGGTGTAAAGTTATATGTGGATCTGTGTCCCAAGACAAAGGAAGAGGAGGACATGTCCCGTGTTCCATATGCGAATGCAGTTGGCAGTTTGATGTATGCAATGGTCTGTATTAGACCGGACATTGCACATGCATTGGGAGTTTTAAGCAGGTATATGTCAAAACTAGGGAAGGAGCATTGGACAACGGTAAAAAGAGTTTTCAGGTATTTGCGTGGCACTGCTAGCTATGGATTGTGCTACCAAGGAAGATCGGGATTAGACAGAGTTGTGGATATACATGGCTTTGTGGATGCAGACTGGGCTAGAGATCTGGATCGTAGGAGATCTACAAGTGGGTATGTGTTTAACCTGTTTGGAGGAGCAATAAGTTGGATGAGCAAAAGAAAGGTTGTAGTGGCACTTTCAACTACATAAGTTGAATACATGGCATCCACTCATGCAAGTAAGGAAACAATATGGTTACAAAGATTGTGTTCAAGTATTGGGTTGGTACAACAAGCTGTAAGGATAGATTGTAACAGTCAGAGTGCAATTTTTATGGTGAAGAACCCAACTAATCATTCAAATACAAAGCATATTGATATTAATATCACTTTGTAAAAGACATGGTTGAAGAAAAGAAAGTATTGTTGATGAAGGTGGACACTTTGAAGAATGTTGCAGATTCATTAACAAAATCTGTGAACACTGAAAAGTTATCTTGGTGTAGAGGATCCATGGTCATTTTTGCCCTGGATTGTTGACTATGCAACCTTGTAACCACCTGTATGCAAAGAAAACAACAAGTGGGAGAATGTTGGGTATGTGTTATATTTTGTCTCGGGAAACGTGTCGCATTTTTGGGTGGTTTTTTAGCACATGGTTTTTGTCGATGGTTTTCTATTTACGGTTAAAGAATTAGGGTTGTTGACTAATCCAGGTCATTGGATTGGGGTTTTGGATGCCGTTGGCTCCTATATGAATATTGTATTATAAACAATGTATCACTATGAATGAATATAGAATATGTTGGTTTTCCCGGTTTGGGTTTCTAGGGGAAAAATCTTTGTGTAATGTTTGTATTTGTCATTATATCTTTTCTGTTCTTTTACTGAAAATCTATTTGCAGTAAATATTGTACAAGGTTAAAATCTACACTCCATAGTGTCATTTTCTAGTGGGAAGACAACATTGGTTCCTCAAGTTATGTGGACAAACGTTCTAACAACGTTCGTTAGTGTTGCAATTGAAATTGATCATGGTCAACTTCTTTGAGTTTTTGTCTTTTTTATTTACCCATTTTGGTTGTCCCAATGTTCGTCATATTTATCATTTTTGGGCTTGTGACATTTGCCTTCATTCAATTTATTCTTAGTCCACTCCTACTTCCTTTGCTCCTTGTCTTAAGCAATTAGCTCTATTTCATCTTCCATTTTGATGGTTGTATAAAGGGACTCCTAATATGACTTAATTAAAACTGTGATCATATGGTAGGCCAAAGATCCAAGTTAAACCAATTAGTTCGTACAAGTTATAGGGTTTCATACTTTTGTTGTCCAAATAACTCTTTCAAGCAAAAATCGTGATTTTGGACGATTTCTCCTCACAAGTATCTAGTTCCTCTAAGCTTTGTGAAGGCAAGGGTTTGTCGTCGAGATATTTGTATGATTATCAAAACTAGTTGACCACTGCATCCTGACTTCTAAATGATAGTTGTTTATCGATGTTATAATACCTATTTGGTCAAAGGATTCACTGGCCTTGTTACTTCCCATAATGTATTAAGTGTAAAAAAAATATTTTTTATGTTCCTTATCCCATGAAAAGTGGGCAACATGGAAATACAAAGTCAATGCTTGCACCTTCTCTTGCTTTGTTGCTTCTTCTCATAATAATGACTTTTGTACTAACCAAGAGCACATTTAATATTGTTTTTTTGGTCCTACTAATCCTTGACATAATCATTTGAATCCTTATGGGAATTAAATACTTCCTCGTCTGTGTTCTTTTTCAAATTCTAATTCATGCCCAGGCTTGTTCCATTGTTGTGGTATTTTGTTGCCAAGCTTAGGTGATTGTTTTCCCTTCCCTGCTTTGGGTATCTATGTTTTTTGTTCCACCTCTTGGCTCTAGTTGAGGTTAGAGTTTCTCATGCTTTGAATATGTTCTTCTTCGACCCCATCCTTCTAAAGGCTTACTTCGACTTGGTTATCACATTGCTTCTAGGCTTGCCCCAAAAAACTCCTATTAGAGTCCACTAGTAGTATGATCTCTCACCCTAAAGGTCCTTGTGAACTCAAAATTCCCCACAAATGTTGGGTCTCAAATCAGTCACCAACCTGTAAATAATCACAATGCTCGAAACAATGTTTCCAATCAAGTGATCTTAACTTATACCAACTCAATTCTCCTATAGCTAACATGTTTATACTATCAAAGTGAAACACCTAAATATAGCTATCACTGCATTTCAAAACATAACAAAATTAAAACCACGATAACATAAGATAGACAAAGAACAAGTGATAACCTTATCTAAACAATATGTGATAGCACAAATAGCATGAGCTTAATCAATGAATCATGAAAACAAAGCTTATCTATCACTGTGAGTACTAAATAAACAAATTAATCAACAATATAAAATATGCATCTATCTATGACTTATTCTAATCAATTAAGACCATAAAACCAAGAATAACTCACGCAAGATCACCATAGACACAATATTTAAGTGGGGAAACCTAAGTACCACAAGGAAGCCCACTACACTTAGCTCAAAGAACCAAGAATACAAAATCCAACTCTATAACGTCGATCACTATATTAGTGCTCATGTTCTCGCAACGCCAAATAGTAAAAGCAAAGGAGTGCAACCTAATTCAAAATGACATCATCTACTTATAGCCAAGGGTCATTTGATACCGTTAGCTTTGATCACTAGGTCAACTGCCCCCTTTAGCTGACTTGGTTTGATCAAAATAAATAATGTTTCATCACCCATTAGTTATGGGCATTAATTACAAAAAATTATGGGCATTAATTACAAAAATAGAGGGGCATTCGCACCCAACAAAGATCTTAACCTATATTATCTAAATAATGGTTTTGCATAGATATTGACACGAGCTAATTTCTTCGTGCACTCTACAACATGATATGGATGAGATGTGCACTCTACAACATGGTATGGATGAGATGTATAACGTAACAAAGTAATGCTAATAAACTAAAAAAATAAAAAAGTTAAGGTTCATAATCTAAAATTCAAAAAACAAAAACCAACCATAATATATATATATATATATATAGATTTTATCAGTCAAATTGTTGGGCGGAGGGGATCCTTTGTCCCACAAACAAGGGGGTCTCATACACCAATTTGGCCGTGACCTTAAAAATATATTATTATTATTATTATTATTATTATAAAAAAAACTATCATAATAATAATAAAAAGAATATTAAAAAACTCGACCATAAGATTAAACAATAAGATAAGCCAAAATAGATAAAACTTCTATGATTTTTTACGCAATTTCTTAACTCTCATATTTTGAGCAACAAGAAATTTACGCCTTGATTTCGTTTTTAATCTCTCTCGATACTCAATATATACAGGGTTAAGATAGATCTACACGTGTATAAAACAATTGTGATATGTGTAAATTTTGAACATATAATGCTAAATATAATTAATACATCTATATATTTACCTTGAGACTTTTGGAAATTATTTCCAATATCACCATACTATGTAACATGATGTGTTACATATAACCTAACCTTGGACAAATATGGTTTCCAAATTTTAAAGCATCTTTCAAGAGGCAAACGAAAGGCAAATTTAGTTTTTTTGAAAGTTCAATATGCAACTGCAATCTATAGAAAGCTTATTTAAGTGAATTCAAACCAACAGTTCAAATTAGATGACCATGTGAACACTCATACACACTATTCAAAAGAAAATTTGAGAAAGGCAAACAAAATATATACTTCCCTTCATAGAAGTTGTAAAATTTGATGGTGCACCCAAACTTTAAGTAGCAAAATTTGTTGCAATGAATGACATGTTATAAATTTCATGCCTTTGGCTTACTATTCATAAAATTATTATGCTTCCATGTTTAGTCATCTCCTTCTTAACCCCTCCCAAAAAAAATGTTGCATGTTATCCACAATGACCTAGCCAAAAGTCTTACAAAACCTACATGGTTCAAATAGTTCAAAGTGGAGTGAGACGCTCTGTTATTGTTTCTATAAACTAAACTTACAACTCGACTGATGTTCCTTGATACTTTAGCTTTCACCCTTTAGACTGTTCGTGCAATGATATCCTCTTCTATCTTGTACTTATTATATATCGTAATGCAGCAGAGACACTCAACCTTGAAGGTTTCCATATGTATACTTCAAAGCTAGTCTAGTTTAATGACAAAATCCACCTTCGTGTCTCTGTTTATGGTAGTAAACTCAAATTATTATCTTTACATAATAGCCAACCAAAGATCCATGCAATGAGTCAGGACATGATGGAATTGAGTATTGACTATTTGGTCTACTATATAACTTGTATATGCATTGTGTTTCATCTTCCAATATTCCAAAAACAGTTCAGATCAGTTTTGAGTTTAACAAATTGAGTACGAATGTTTATCCAGGTCATGCATTTCCTTTACAAGATTATTAGACTAATGACACTTATGATGCACTGACCTAGTTTTCAAGTATGTAAGTTCATTAAAGGGTCCCAAGTACCACAAAATTCTGATCATTCTACTAAAAGAAATGTGAAATTGCTATAATACAGTATATGATGATAAAATACACAGATGTCTTGATGATCTTTGAGATGCCACTGATTCGGTGTTGTGATTGCAGTGGGAACAAAGAATTTCCACATACTTTTCCATGAACTTGGTAGCGTAGCTAGGGTAACTATATATTTACATCTAGTCATTTGTTTATTTCTTTGCCCATTTTGTGCTGAATAAATTAATAACAAAAATCCCTACTCTTGAATCTACTGATCGTCTTCTTTCCTAGTACATCACTACTAAGGTAAAAAGATCTTGAAGCCCTTCGATGTTCATACTACATACTAATCTCTAATGAAATTTTGGCCAATTTGCTCCTCGTGCTTGCGAAGAAAGGCTGCTTTCTCCTCCTCGGACAGAGCATTGAACATGAAAATTGACTTATCGCCAATATCATCCTGAATAGCAAAATGATAGATATTAGGGAACAAAATTTCAAGAGCATAAGTTGGGCTAAGCTACACATAATATTAAACTTCTGAGACATGATAATTTTTTGAGGACTAAAAAGCTAAAATGTTTTTCATTTTCCACTAAATATGGGTTGTTGACAAAATACCAAGATCATTCAGTCTGTTGAATTCTATGTCAGTCCACAATCAAACATTACCTTAATAGGTTGTGTAAATTTCCTAGCTGCAAATACGGTGAAAAGGGCCATCCATATTCCAAGTAATGCTAGTTTGAACTGATCATCCATTAGCCCTGTCTGTAAAATGACATTGTACAAGTTCAGTATATGCAGAAAGACTATGACTTAACTTGTGAACATATGACACTACCATTTAAGGCCTCATAAAAGCTCAATTTTCCAAGTTATTAAGACTATTTCAAACACATGCTCGACCAGAAATCTTCATGTATTTAGTAAGCCTTTTGCTTCGTATGAAAGAGTTTTCTGAAAGGAACTTCAGGCTTCTGAAATACCATGTATATTAATTTCTTGTGACTATCTTTTCAACTTTAAATACAATCCAGTGCATTGACTCTTGAGAGTCCGGGTGCATGAAGTTCTATCTACTTTTCATTTTGTACTACATGAAAATTCCAAGTCTGATGGATTAGTCAGAAATCTTACGTTTCAAAACTTTTACACAAGCCACTGTTCCTTGCAGATAAATTTTTGTACTTTTTACAGGAAATAAAGGGTCCAATGGGACTGTAGGCGGGGAAATAAAATAAAATGCCAAGAATCATACCAAATGACCCAGAAGTAATGTGGGGATGACCAAAGTCAAACCAGCAGCTTCCAATTTGCCATAGCACAAACCTGCATGCAAATACATGTCCATTTTTCAGGGTCATGACTGGTAAAAACTCGAAATGGTCAATATAACAGTAGAACCATAACACTAGTTTCTTCCTGCCATGCTCTCCAGCAATCCAGACAAATCCTAAACAGAGAGAATCGTGTTTTATTGCAAGACATGATTATGAAGCTAAGAAATATTATAATAGTGGGTTTTCATACAGTGCATAAACACATAAATAGAACCTAAAGAAGGTATAGAAGTCAAACAAACAGAAATATAGAGGTTAATACATTGAACAGCCACAGCCTAAAATTTGTATAGTAATAATTACTATTATATTCTACGAAGGAATTTCAAATTTTAGTGTATTCATGAAACAAGGGGACATTGACAAACATTCCATATGTAAAAAAATTAAGTAATTTACATTATGCACGTAAGAAGGATTCTCTACCTTCTTTGAAAACAAGCCCAGTCAAGGATGCAAAGAGGGGTCCAATAAACCATATGGCTACAGGTTTCTCTATAACATATTGCACCAACCCTTCACCCATTGGTTGTGCAAGGTTCAGAGATGTAGCAAGAGATCCAATTATACCCAATGCCCACAATATCTGAAGGGTGCGCTTTATAGGAGTAACATAAATATGAATCAAAATTAATGATAAGCCTAAGCCTCCGGCTCCTAAAGCATATAATATGTCGAGGTTCTGTTGTAGAAGAGACTTTGCAAGAGAATCATGTGGTAGGAAAGCACTTGAAGCAGCCACTACAAATGATAGTGCAGAAGTCACCAGTCCTCCTCGATACAAGATCACCTGCTAAAACATAACATCAGCATCTCACAGTACATTTATCCAAAAAGTTCAATCTTGGCCGTTAAGAACGTTATTTTGATAGCCAAGTTTCAACTTTCAAGTACCTATGTGAATGACATGCAAATTCAAAAAATATGACATGGTTTTATACAAAGTCGTATGCATGCCGTGTTCTTTATCATGCTTCAAAAAATTATCAAGTAGGTTAGCCAAAGCTATGCATATCAGATGATTTATAGTTACATGTTATATATAACATAACAAAACTTACTATGGTATTTTTCCTCATAATACAACATTGTATAAAAAAAATGATTGAGAATTTTCATTCTGTACTCCAACTACTTTCTTCTTGAGGGTTGTTTATGAACAACACCTGTGAAAAGCAATGTTCCACCATGTTTTGGGGATGCAGGAGCGTGGGCACATGGGGATGTGTGGAGACGACCCCCAAATTTCAGGAGATGTCAAGGTCCTTAAAATAGAGGACCCCGCCCCAAATATTAAATACATAAAAAATACAACAAATTCAAAATATAAATAACAATAAAGACTCTTTATGCATAATTACTTACACATTTATACAATTAATGCAGCAACATTCATGATCCGATTGGCAATCGGGCAATTTGAAAATTGGTAATAAATATAGGATAATCATTGTATTTCTCAATGTAAAATTGGCAATGTCTAAATCAAAATGAAATTCGATGATACACCATATAATTACATCCAGCATCACTGAAAAAGTAAAGAGTCAGGTCTCTCATAACAAAAGAATATGAAGTGAAAAAGAAAGAAATGGAACAAGGCTCATCTTGATTTTTTTTCTTTTAAATTGTTTTCTGTTATTTTATTTTGTGTTTTTACGAGGATAGGCCCCTATATGGGGGGCATCCCAGAGTACACCCAAGGACTGAAAGCATCCCATTTCTGCAAGGACCGTGCCTAGTGAAGTCCCCAAGTATGAAGGGGATACAAGGGTCAGAACAGGACAATCCCAAAGATGTTCCCAAGTCCAGGGAGCGTGGGGAGCATGGGGAGCATTACCATGGAACACTGATCAAAAGGCATAGATTTAAAATTTAAATCCCAAAAGGCATGCATAAAGAATGCATTGTGTATTCCAAATACTTGACCTTTACTTTGCTCAGATAGTTTCACTATAAAATCTTCAAAGATGAGCACTGCATGTTGTGTACCTACCCACAACGTCTTTATTATGCAATTAGACATTACATGCATGAGCTATTTTGTAAGGCTTAAGTTCATAATTTTGTAATAATGTTTTACTCTAGGGTATCTAGGGTATGATATTAGAATGATTGTAAAAGGCCACTTTGACGTAATAAAGGCTCACATTATCTTCTAGTAATTTCGACTTTATGTTAGGCCTTCCCTCTCTTTTTGTATAAATAGGAGTTTCCCGCCTCTCTTTTGTAGCATTTCACATGTACAATCATATCAGCAAAGTTTTCATTGGAGAGTTCCTCCTCAAGAATTTGTAGGTGCAAGTTGCAACCCACTTGGGTGTGCAAGGGCCCCTACTATTTTTTGTGCTTTTGGCTTTTCAGTGTTGTCATTTTGAGTTTTATTGAGTTTTAGTTACTTTTGTAGTTGCAATGGCAATGCCATTTTGGATACACATTGCAAGTTGGTATCAAAGCATTGGTTTGAGACTCGGGCAATTTGATGAGGATGGCAAGAAAGGGAGGTACTTTTGTCATTTTGAGTTTTGTTGTTTCAATTACTTCTATGGTGGCAGAAGTAGTGAAATTCTGAATCAAGGCACACTACGAGTTGACATTAGAATGCTGGTTTGAGACTTGGGCAATCAGTCAAGGGGGCTAGCGAGAAAGAGAGATGGTTGAGATGGTGATGTTGAAAACCACCATAATGAACATGTAACCAAGGGAGATTTGAACAAGAGGTTTGTTGAGATTCTGTAGTTAATCTTAACTTGTGGCCACATGCCAACCTATTGTATTGATGGCTTTATTAAGCCTACACATGGGTAACTAACCCATTTATTTTACTCTACTTTATTTGGTTATTTTGGCTAAGGCTGACCTAGATGACCTCTTGGGGCTAGTGCCCCAACCCTAAAAGATGTGTATAAATACACCAAACTCCTTTCATTTGTAACCATTCATTCAAGTTGATTATTGATAAAGGCCTTTGAGCATCTCTTCTATAGCAAGCCACTCTTCAGTGCATGTGTTTGGGTTATGCAACAATCTTTCTTGGTCATGTTTGACTTCTCTCTCAAGAACACATATGCCTCTTGAGCGCTCTATGGTATGGGTTCATCTCTCTTGTGATCAACGATGATGTTGTTATAAATCTGTTGTTTTTACTTGAATGGATTAGGGTTTGTTGAAGCATTCACCTTAGATCTACTATCTCCTCATGATTGCAACATGGTATCAAAAGCTAGTGTGAAATCTTCCTTCTCTATCCAGAATTGTTTTAAGGCTGTTTCAAGACTGCAAGCTATGGTTTTCAGCTCTATTTCAGGACAGCATCTCTTCCTTCTCTATCCATCGTTGTTTTAAGGTTGTTTCAAAATTGCAAGCTAGGGTTTTCAACATTGTTTCTGGACAGTGACAGATCTCTAGGTTTTTACCCGCTCCATCACCAGTGCCCTCCTTTCTTGGCCATTTTTTGGGGATTTTTCAGTAAAACTAAGGGAAGTCTTTGCAGATTTGTGTCCTTTCTAGGGAAGCAAACTCTTTTTCCCTCTTTACTTCTGTTTTTTCAGGACAGCATTGGTATTTGTCTTCCATGGATGGAAAATGGCTTTTTCCCCATCTTAATGGGGCCAACTATCATATTTGGGCCAATCAAATGCAAGCCCTTCTTCATAGCAAGGGTTTATGGATGTATTTGGAGATGGTTATGACCTTGTTTTCTTGAAAAATGATGAAGTTTTGGGTTGTTTACTCTCTATGTGGAGTTGGATCTTGCTCATCACACCAAGGATAACAAAAGTACAAAGTAGATTCGGGGTGCCTTTCACAACTTATTTGGCGCAGTGGACACTACTCAAGTCAATCGACTTGAAACTAATAAGCTCGCCAACCTCAAAATGGCAAACTTTGTTAGCGTCGAGTGAAAGATGAAATTCTTACATCCAGTGGAAAGGGTAAATCAGATTTAGAATATGTAAGTATTCTTCTAAATAATCTTTCTCTTGCATCAAAAAATTTTCCATCATTTTCTACAACATTCCTCTATTTATCAAGCCACTTGTTTCTTCCTCTTTAGAGGATGTGCTTTCAAACCTTATCCAGCATTAAGTCAACTTGAGGAATTTGGGAGAGTTAGCCCCTCATGATCAAGCCCATTATAACACTACTTCATCATCATACGAGCATATGAGTTTATAAGGAAATTCCCAAATCCTCCAAGAAGAAGAGGATGGTGTGCTCTTATTGCCATAAGGAGGGGCATTCCTTCAAAACTTGTCTTTTCCATCTTCAAAGATTGAAGATATTGCCAAGAAACAGCTAGCAACAATGATCTCTTTGATAAAAAGGTTGGTACTTCTCACTATACACATCTCCTTATGCACTCTACTTTGTGATTTTCAACTTCTTCACAAGAATGGATCACAAATTCAAGGGCTACTAGGCATATGATGAAACACAAACATCTTCTCTCTAACTATAGTGATCAACATAAAGGAAAGAAGGTAACCATTGGTGATGACTCGACTTTCCCAATTTCTAGTTGTGGCACTATTGTGGTTGAGAAAACTGAGTTTGGGGATGTTCTCCATGTTCCCAGAGGTCGACCAAATCTTCTGTCTATCTATCGCATCACACATACCAACAAAAAGGTGGAACTTTGGCTAGATATATGGGTTGTCGAGGATATTAGTGGCAAGTTCAAAGTGGTTGCCTCTAGATATTGTGATGAATTTAAATGTATGTACAAGTTGGGAAAGATTTCTTCACCTCCAGCTCTAGAGTCTAAACAAATTCAACAGCTAGCAACAATAAACTCTTTGAATAAAAGGTTGGTACTTCTAACTATGCACATCTCGTTGTGCACTCTACTTTGTGATCTTTAACTTCTTCACAAGAATGGATCATAAATTCAAGGGCTACTAGGCATATGATGAAACACTAACATCTTCTCTCTAACTACAGTGATCAACATAAAGGAGAGAAGATAACCATTGGTGATGACTCGACTCTCCCAGTTTCTAGTTGTGGCACTGTTGTGGTTGACAACACTAAGTTTGGGGATGTTCTCCATGTTCCCAGAGGTCGACCAAATCTTTTATCTATCTATCGCATCACACATACCAACAAAAAGGTGGAACTTTGGCTAGATATATGGGTTGTTAAGGATATTAGTGACAAGTTCAAAGTGGTTGCCTCTGGATATTGCGATGAATCTAAATGTATGTACAAGTTGGGAAAGAGTTCTTCACCTAGGTCGTACCAATTATGGACCCTTATGGACACATGAGTCGTCTTCACCTTATCGATGGTCCTCCACAGATCAATCCTCCTAGTGGTGTTTGCAAGGGATGTGTGATAAAAAAACATCATAAAGAGTCCTTTCCAAAGGACAAACAAAGGCGCACTTCCAAGTCCCTTGAACTAATTCATGGTAACATTTGTTGCCCCATGGCCACCCATTCTCTTGGTGGAGACAAGTACTTCCTCACATTTATTGATGACTATTCTTTGTTTCTTTGGATCTACACCATTAAATCCAATAATGAGGTGTTTGGAAATTTTTGAGAATTTACGTCTCTTGCAAAAGTTCAAGGCAATCAAAAGATCAAGTGTCTCTAGAATGATAAGGGAGTTGAATACATTAGTAGTGCTTTCAGGTGGTTTCTTCTTTCTCAAGGCATTTCTTGGCAGAGGAATAGGGGCCATCATGGAAATGGTTCATTGTATGTTGCATTCTCTAATTATGACGCTTTCCTTTTGGGGAGAGGTCATTTTCTATGCGACATAAATCATAAATCGCACACCTACTCATGTTGTCACCGGTATGACTACTTATTAGCAATTGCATGGATAAAATCCCCTATCTCCCACTTTAGGATCTTTGGATCAAGTGCATAGGTCCACTTGCCTCATTAAAGAAGAGATCTATCACCTACCCATTATACTCCTTGCAAGACTTCGGTTGGCTACAGTGAAACTTTTCAAAGGTATCATCTTTATGACCCCACTTCTCACCAAGTGACTAAACATCATGATGTTATCTTTGATGAACCTCTTCCTCATGGTCCACTAGGATCTCTTCCATCACTTCTTGCCAATGATGATTCCAGTGATGGTTTGCAACATGTATCATGGATCATTCCTCTTCTTCTCTTGTTGGGTCTCCTATTGATGATTCCCATCTAGTTGTAGTGGACCTTTCCTCGTCTCCATCTGATGTTGGTCCACCAATAAGTACTCCTCTGAGTTCTTCATCTACAATTACCAGATAATCTATTGAGACTAATGGGACTACTTCATCATCCAGTCCCTCTTCTCCACATGATTCTTCCAGTCTTACATCATTAGATGAGATCATTACCACCAATACTCCTTTACCAAAAGTGTAGCTTGTTATCGCACAATCTGTACTTGCCCAAAGCCCAAGGTAAGTGGATACAAGATTGGCGTAACAAGGGGTGACCTATCACTGTCACCTTAATAGGAAACCCCTTTTTGTTTAGGAGTATATGAAGACTACCCCAGGGGAGACGTCCCCGGTGACCTAAAGGGCTGATAACTAAGGCAAGGATGCAAAAAAATCCCCCTCTCACTGGTCACTCAGTTCAAAAGGTTCTTATGGCCTTTAAAGGATGAAGCAAATGGTAAAATGGAGTGTACCTACCCAAAACAAGACAACAAGAAAATACAGCAGCTTGCAAGTACAAAAATATGATGTTAGTGCTTCTTAAGACCATGAACCTTCAAAAAATGGGCTAGCTGATATAAAGTTGCAGCAATGTAACAATTTACAACAGCAATGAGTATTTTGCAACAGCCACGAGAATTATGCCTTGAAAATGCTTGAAAAAGACAAGAAGGAATAGCTTTAAACTAGCAGAATAATAATAAGTTGTCAAGGCAAATTTGGCAATGTCTAGCTAGCATTTAATGTCACTTTTGCAGAGAATTTGTTGCAGTTAGATGGCTGTAGCGATCTTTTGTAACAGCAGCAAATTCTAGTGCTCAAAATTTCAAGAAATCACCATGCAAACTTAGCATTTGTCTAGTAGATTTGATTGGCAATTGTCACAAGCAATATTTGAATGAACTAAGTGCAAGTTATGTGGGTGAATGCAGCAAATTAGCGTGAATTAGTATGGCTGTAGCAATGATTTGCAACAGCAGCAAGTTAGCTAAGGAATTAGTCTAGTTTAGGGTTAGTAAAAGTTAGCAAA